>JAOTQJ010145767.1:0-21337 GCA_025642045.1 Solanum sejunctum | reverse complement strand
CCACCACATTTGGCTTACTAGGATGATAGTGCACACTCATATCATAGTCTTTAAGAAGTTCTAACCGTCTTCTTTGCCTCAAGTTGAAATCCTTTTGAGTGAAGATATATTGGAGGCTTTTATGATCAGTGAACACATCCACATGCCCGTACTCATTGGTCCATATAAATTTAACCTTCTTTTATGTCAATTTTGTCATAGGGAAAACTATGGAGGAGAAACCATTCACAAACCTTCTATAATAACCCGCTAGGACCAAGAAGCTCCTAATATACGATGGGGTCAATGGTCTATGCCAATTTCTAATCATTTTATTTTTTTGGGATCCATTTTTATTCCATCCCCCGATACCATATGACCCAATAATACAACCTCCTTCAACAAAAACTCACACTTGTCATATTTGGCATATAATTTCTCTGCCCTCAATTTTTGCAACATAACCCTCAAATGCCCCATATGCTCCTCCCTACTATGTATATAGATCAAAATATCTTTAATGAAGGCCATAACAAGGGAATCAAGGTAAGGTTTGAAGACCCTATTTATTAGGTCTATGAAGATGGTCAGTGCATTTGTCAACCCAAATGACATCACAACAAACTCATAATACCCATATCCAATCTAGAAGGCCATATTAAGAATATCACATTCACTCACCCTCACTTGATCATACCCAGACCAAAGATCAATCTTACAGAAGAAGCTAACCCCTTGCAATCGGTCAAACAAGTTATCAATCCTTGGAAGGGGATATCTATTCTTGATGGTGACCCTTTGAGTTGTCAATAGTCAATGCAGATTCTAAGTGACCCATGTTTTTTACAAACTACACTGGAGCACTCTAAGGTGATTTGACTAGGAACAATAAATCCCTTCTCCAATAAGTCTTTCAATTGCTCCTTTCATTCTTTCAACTACGCCAGGGTCATATGCAAAGGGAGAATAGGTTTAGGTTGAGTATTGGTAAGGAGATCTATGCCAAAATCTATTTCCCCTTTGGGAGGGACACTGGGAAGGTCACTAGCAAACCACCTATTAGTATCATGAGAAGGTCCTTGGCCTTGATGAAACCTAATACCCTTTTGGGATTTACCTTCAAATCGGGCCCTCTTGGCCTCATGCCACCTTTTCTTCCTCAATTTCTCCTCTTTTATTTGCTTGTCATAGCTCATCAACTAAGACTAGTCCATGTCACTAATTATCATGGCAGAACAAAATTCTTCACTCACCAAGTTGGACACCCCCATCATAAATTTATTCATCCGAGATCTAGGATCGACCACCAAATGAGGATCATACTTTAAAAGTTGATTAAACTTGAGGTCATACTCTCTCACACTCATAGCACCTTGTTTCAAGTTCAAAAACTCTGCCTACTTTGCTTCCCTAAGCTCGAGATGGAAAAATCGAGTAAGGAAAACTAATTTGAACTCCTTCCAAGGCACCATATTTCTAATTCCCTTCTCACCCTTCCATTAATCATACCATATTTTGGTTACCCCTTTGAGTTGGTACGCCGCCAATTCGCCTTTTCATTTGGCCCAACACCCATGATATTCAAGATTTTATAGACCTGATCAATGAACTCTTGTGGATCTTCCTCCATCTTTGACACATAGAAAACAGGAGGATTCATCCTCATAAAGTCCCTTATCCTAGCCCCCGAGATAGTAGTGTGAAGGGCTTGGGCCCCTTGATTGACTTGGTTGGCCACCGCTTGGACAATCATAGTGAGAGCATCCTGGAGCTTACCACTGGTAGGTTACTCCTCGGAAGTTTAGCCTTGTCTTCCTCTAGTGTTTGGCATGATCTAGTATAGAAAAGAACAATCATTAGGGGAAAAACGTACCATAACTTTATAACATGACTTAGGACATGAAAAAGGGAAATATTTCCTAAAACGTCTCACAGCCTCCTATTCATAGTCATGGCGCGCTTCACAACCATGAATAGGACTCTAATCGATGTAGTGTATTGGACTTTGAGGATCTATCAACTTAGTTCTCTAATACCAAGTTTGTCATGACCGAAGCCTAGGGCCTAGACATGACACAACCCAAGGGAAACCAAAAGGGACCACAAGCAAGCCTCTTAGAACATCATTACACATCCTTGGTCACGGAAGCAATGGAAAAAACATAAAAGAGTAAGAGTAGGGGGCAATGAGACTAAGAGAAAAGCTTGCACAATATCATAATCAAGAGATAAGAGTCAAAGCTCATATCATAGACATCAAGAACAATATAGTCAAGGCTTTTGACATAGATACATAACATATCCAACAAACATCTGTAACACATAGATAAGAGCGAGGGCCAAGACAAAGCAACCGAGCTCACCCTCATAGTCAAAATAGAATATAAAGAAGATTGTCTCAATTCATAATAAGAGCAACATAGACTAAGATCCCCAAGTGGAGGACTCACCAACTAGCTTGAGTAGTATTGAACTAGCCACGTGGAGGAGGATGATCAACTTGGGCATCGGTTCGTACATAGTGATTTCATATAGGCATAGAGTATGGTTGCTACATCTGAATGTACTAAGTATGTAGGATGTAATGCAACAAGATATTGACATCATAAACTAAATTTATAGCAATAGGAAATAGACTATATATAATAATATGACATGTATGCTCAATGCTAAATTAAAACATGCTTAATAACTCATGCTCTTATAAGATATAATATGTGTAGAAAAGAACAATCTAGATTTTCAAACTTCAAACCCCTTAGTAGGTTAGTAATGATATCGCCCCATCACTTAGATGGTGAAGTACTAACCCTTCACTCGATTGGTGATGACATTGCCCCATCACCTAGAAGGTGAAGTACTAACCCTTCACTCGGTTGGTGAGTACAAATCCCCAACTCAGTTAGTGATGATGCCGCCACATCACTAGGTGGAGAACTACAAAACCTTCCCTCGGTTGATGAGTACAAACCCTCATCTTGATTATTTGGGTCCTAGACCCCCTGGATTGGGCATGGTCTAATACAATACTTTATATAGGATTTATCATATCCAAAGCTCATTTCATCATCATAACATTAATTATATCATATCTCGTGCATTGGACCTTCAATTCCTCAAGAAACCATAACCAGACATTTCAACAAACAGTTAGAGGTTGTGAAATAGTAGTATAAACTATGCAATTTGGGGATGAAATTATGCAATAAAATCACATGTAAAACAATTAATCAACATCTCTAAACACCCTCAACCAATATACATCAAAAGACCTCATCAAATCTTACATTAGATTCAAGATTTATAGCTCAAAACATAGTAAAATAGTCACAACTTTACTTAGCTTTAACATAGTATGCAGTGAATTTCATAATAATCAAGACCCATCAATATATCAACTTTAAACCATGAAATTTAAGTAAAAGAAGGCTTAGGCGTATCATAGGTGAAAAGAACCCATGAAAGAAACCCACATGTGAAAGGAACCCATGAAGAAACCCACAAACCTTAGCTTTGAAGAAGCTTTTGAAGAAGATTGAAAATGGAGGTTTGAAGATTGAAGAACCTTGAAGGAAATCCTTAGCTTAGGATTAGGTTTTGAGACTTGAATTTGGGAGTGAAAATATGGCTAAGTGTTGGAGTGAGTATTGGAAATTATTTAGGATGATATGAGGGTGAAATAAAGCTAAGTATAGGTAAATACACATTTGGGAACTTTTAGGCCCAAGAGTTAGAAGCCTTGGACTGCATAGAAAATCACTCAAAAGAAAAACATACCTCTCTGTATTGTGGAGAGGATGTGTAGACCACTCGTCTTTATCTGCGCGCCCTTGGTGCATCACACAAGGGGCGTGGATAGCTCACTGGAATTTGCCACTTGAAAAATCATAATTACCATTCTTTTGCTCTTAAATCGGGGTTAGACCTTCCTTACCTAATTTTGACCCCTTGAACAAGAATATGAAGTCAAATTTTTGATATCACGCATGAATTTTAAGATATAAGGAATTTAATTTTTTGAGCATTTCAAGGCACATTTTCAGGCAATTCTTGGGGTCATTTTCGGAATCACGGGGAACCTAATACCCGAGTTTCTCTCTATTATTAATTTTTCTCTTGTGATAGTTATTTTACTTTTCTTATTGATTATTGCACCCCCCTTTTGGGGAATTGAGTCGATTAACTACTTGGGTCGCATAATGGTGAATTTGCTTGAGTCTGCATATTCCCTATGTATTTGACCCTAATTTTGGTTAGGTTCTATTTCTTAATAGTGATAGCTTTAACCTTTAACAGGAAGTGTAACTTTTGCAGCATCAAGATTTTGGCGCCATTGCTAGTGAATACGACTAGACTTAGTTAGATTCACCAGTAATTTGAGTGTTAATTCTTAGTTCCCTTTATTTTACTTTTGTTTTGGGATTTTTTGTTTGTAGGGTATATAGATAGTTTATCCCCAACACTCAGAGTAAAGGTAATCCATTAACTTCATTTGATCCAAAGATCGACCGAACTACAATAAGAATGGCCCAAGAGAATGCCAATAACGCTACCAATGCAACTCTGAACTGGAATAAAATGATGATGATGGGAATAAGAACCCACCTCGTTTGGAGGTCATTCCATATCCTTGGGATTTCAAATACAATTCTTACTATGGAATCAGTATAGGTTGAACCCCATAGCTATGTATGTGACTAGAGGTATTGTTTGGCCACCACTAGTGGCAGACACAAAATTTACAATCTTAAGTAGGTTACTTCAGATGCTGCAGAATCGTGTGCTATTTTTGGCCTTACCATCAAAGTATCCATATAGCCACTTGCACAATGTGGCATTTATTTGTAGAGTGTAATGGGGACATAAAATCTATCCATGGATGATGTAGGACTTCGTGTCTTCCCATTGTATCTCATGGGCAATACCATATTATAGCTCTCTGAGCTTCCATAGGGCTTGATCACTAAGTGGATAGAATTGCAGAGGGCATTCTTATTAAGGCACTTTATTAAACTAAACAGTCTCAAAATGGTAGACCAAATCCACAGTTTTAAGCAATTCCCTGGTGATTCAAGCCTTGTTATATTAGAGCGGTCTAAGATGCTTAAGGAGTGCACTAGACCATGAGATTTTGGGGAATGTCTTGGTGGAGAATTTCTATCTAGCTCTAGATGCTAATAGTCAAGCATGTGCTGAAACCCTTTTGGGAAGTCTGTTCATGGAATAAATATTTGCAGAAATTTCTGAGCAACTGAACGTGGTAGCTAAATTGAACGATGTGTGGGTTCCCAGGAATAGACATACAACAAATTATGCAAGCAATGTTGACATGAGGTCTGACCAAGAAAAAACAAATCTAGATATCCTTATTATGCTTGTGAACATCCAACGTCTTGCAATACTAGTTCAATGAAAATGAAACATGATGATGGTTTGATCAAATTAGCGCCTATTTTTAAAAGTGCTCAAATTTCATGTTATAGGGGGTATGTGCGTCTAACGCTTAAGAGGGTCGAGTTATACATGTTTTGCGTCAAATTGAGGAAATGACGACCTTAAATAAAGTAAGAGAATTGAGGTGCTTGTAGGACTTAAGAAGGTAGTAAGCGAGTCACCTACTTGCTTAGCTTAAATTTACTAGCTAAACGGAGATGAGGTTCGATATCGAATTTAACCAAGTCTGATTATGAATAAAATCTATGTTATGGGTGTAACTTTAGCTCATGTTTTACTATCATAAATGAACTTTATTTTTAGCCCAATAAGAATATAAAAATTTCCCAAGTACACCACAACTCACTTGGCTAATTGAGCCCAAACTAAGTGAAGAAGAATTTGGAAAATGGGCAGCCAAGGTCCATCAACTTTGAGACCCATTTAGGCCCAAGTATAAGGGTCAAGCTGTTGTATAACTAGGTTAATAATATATGATATTAGATGGTCAAAAGTCCAAGATCAAGTTGGCCAAAAGACCCTTTATAAAGGGCTCAAAACAACCCTTAAGTCATTTCACTTTGGAGAAAAATATCAGCTTCATAAAGACTTTTCTTTCTCTCTTTAATGCACTTTACAAAGCAGCTAACACAACTCTCTAGGGTTCTTAAACAAAACCAGAATCTTGAAAGGAAAGGTAATTGATCATAGTTGTGTATTTAGTATGTCTTCTTCATAAAAAAACAAGAGGTATATGCTAGTATGTTGTGCTGAAAATTCTGGACTGCTTGTATTCTAAGGATTGTTGTACACTTTTCTTGTTAATTAAGAGGCTTTTCTCTTCTTGGTTGGTTGTATTATGAAATAATACTTATGTATTTAACAAAGGTTTATTTTACAATAATGTAACTAGGCTGCTTTACCACTTTTAGTCCACAAAAGTGAGTCTTTATATGATATCGCAATTGTGTTCTTAGTATAAACTTGTTGGCTGTTGGATGGAAGGCTTTTGCCTCACATCAATAATGTCTGATTTTTTAATGTTTTGGGATTGGTTTAAGTCTATTTTAATGTATAAATGTGTTGATAACAGTTTGGTTAAAGTTAGAACGGGTTTGGAATTTTCGACGTCTAAATGGGGCAAAGGGGCGTAATGTTATGCTGTCCAATTGTAGGTTGTGTAGAACTATTATGTGTTGTGCTTTGTGGGCTGTTGTAAGACTGTTATTGTTCTAAAATAGGCTTCACATGATGTGTATATGGTAATGTGTATTAGAAAATATGATTAGGGGCAGGAAGGTTGAAAGAATACGCTCGGGTTGATAAATGCCCGCTTGCTGCCCGTGTGTTGTTTTTTTTATGTGATTGGGTTGCAAAGGTGTATCTATTGGCTATTAATGCTAGTTTTATTTCTTACTATGTTGTAGATATATATTTAGAGGAAGGGAAGGTTATCTCGAGGTAGCAACGAGGTCATATAATGAGGTATGTAAGGCTACTTGATTCCGTATTATTTAGCATGAAGCATAGATCCCTCCTTGGCACATAAAGGCACTTGCCAACTCTGAAACATCTATTAACCATGTCTCCACTCTTTGACATGTTCATATGCTCCTATACATAGTCACTTTCAAATTTGTATACATATATGGATACCAAGTTACATTGGTTCTTTTTGCCAAATAAAGTTCACAAGTTATTTCATCTCTTACGTATTTCATTATCGATGTAACATACTCTTTTCATTGTCATTTTGTCTTGTATGATTATCTACATGTCACATGTTACAACTATAGTCCTACAAATCCAATATTGTGACCACCAAAAGGATCACATCAAAGGTAATTCAAAGATAAAGTATATTATTTATTAATGGGTGGTAGCTCGAGGGGTTGAAGAATCACCTAGCCAAGGACAATCCTATCATGGGTGATATCCCAAGGGGTTAAGGAAGAACATAGCCAGGGACGATCTTGATACAGTTTTACCACTAATCAGCTAGTCATTTGTATTATGTGTTGTTCACAGATTATAAAGTAAAAGTAAAGTAATATAAAGAACATAAAGTACAGATCCAAAAGTATAACTAAAGGTGGTCTCTTATCCTATACCAATGCATAGATTCATTTGAGTTGTTACTTCGTATATAGTATTTCCTATCTTATATATTCAATATATTATCTCGTACTAACATCACTTACGGGGGACCTATATTTCATGCTGCAGGTACAGGTGCTAGTAGATCTCCCCAATAGGAGTACAGGATATCCAGTTGTTGTTACCAAGCTCTAGGTTACTTCGGAGCTTTGTGTCTAGAGCTTATATTTTTGTATTGTATAGTTAGTTGCGGTGAGGCCTGTCCCGACCCTTATCAGATACTTTTCCTTATATGGAGACTTTGTAGACTATGTAAATTAAAGTGTGGTCATGTCTTGTACTTTAACCATCGTGGTCCTAATGGCCTAGTCATATACATTTTCTTTTGGCTTGTTATCACTATTTATTTTCTTAAGGGCATATCAAATGTAGAAACGCCTTATAATATGTATGGAAAGCGTATAGATACAAGTTGTTTCTCCTGGGCCTTACCCGTAATGGGTACCAGTCCGCCCTAATGGGACTTTGGGCATGACAGAACTAGTATCACAGCGGGTCATCCTAGGGAGTCTACAAAGCCATCTCTATGTAAAGTCTTATTTATTGATGTGTTGTGCACCACATTTATAAGCAGGAGACTACACGACATTTAGGAGTTGTTACTTTTTTTTCAACCTTTATATCTACCATAAAGCCAAGTGTAATAGGTACATTAAGTCTAATTCCTAAATTGTTTTGTACAACAAGTATGCCAAAAACCAGGCAAAACAAAGGTAAAGGGAAGGGAGTAGAAGTGGTGGTTGGTATACCTAGTCAGGTGAGACAACGAAATGAGGTATAAGAGGAGTCTCTGTCACAGATATCTCCAACTCCTCCAGATCTTTATGAACCCAAAAGTAGTGAAATTCCCCTAGAACCACCTATTGATGCTACTGTGCAGGATCTGAGAAATGCAGTCTAACTATTGACCCATTACTGGCCAAGGTCAAAGACAGGAAGGTCCAGTTATAGGTGCAGGGTGCAAATAGGGTAGCTAGCATGAGGATACGTGACTTTCTAAATTTAGACCCTCCGTCCTTCACCAGGGCAGATCCTAACGAAGATCCCAAGACTTTATTGATAAGGTTCAACGCACTTTAGATGTTATGCATGTGAGTGGTGCAGAAGTTGTCGAGTTAGCAACATATAGGTTGAAGGGTGTGGCTATATTGTGGTATGAGGATTGGAAACAATCTAAGGGCATAGATGCACTCCTAACTACCTGGAAGTAGTTCAAAGAGGCATTTCTTGACCATTACATGCCATTAAAGATTCGTGAGGCCCATGCAGATCTGTTCCTGAGTCTCCACCAAGGGAATATAAGCACGAGGAAGTATAGCCTTAAATTTAATTTCCTATCAAAGTATGCTCCTAATGTAGTTGCTACTGTGGCAGATAGAGTTCATTAATATATAGATAGGTTGGATACATATCTGGTCAGAGACTGCACCATTGCTTCCTTGAATAAAGATATGGACATAGCAAGAATGCAGGCTTTCGCATAGAAGTTGGAGGATCAAAGGCATAGAAGAAGGACATAAGGGTTGGAAAGGGGGTGGGCCAAAAGGGATAGATCTATAGGACAACTTACACTGTCCCGAGGTGAGTTTAGACCTCGATTTTTCTAATAGACCACCTAGGCCATCATCCTCCTACTCTGCAACCAATGCTCCACCGCAACTTTAAGGGTCTAGAAGTAATCAATTTCGTCAATGGGGTGAGGGACAAGGTACACGGACAATAGGATACTTAACATGTTGGCAAATGACTCCTAGGTAACCTTGTAAATAATGTGTAAGAAGTCATCCAGGTATATGACATGTTTAGGAAAGATGTTTGTTATTGGTGTGGTGCGCCACGGCATATTATAAAAGATTGCTTGAGGAGGCATATGGTTGATATAACACGATCTATTAGGTCAGCTGTTACATCATCATTATTAGTTCATTCAATAGGTAGGGGTCAACAAGCACCTATGGGTCGTGGTAGAGGTGTTAGAGGGGCAGCTAGCTCTAGCAGAGTCCAGAATTGCACTAATGCTCTGGGAGTCAACAAAATTAAGCTTCACCCGATGTGGTCACAGGTACATTATCCATATTTTTACATAATGTATATATATTAATTGACCCTATTTCTAGACTACCATACATTACCCCATTAGTTGCTGGGAAGCTTAAGAGAACACCCAAATTATTGAACAAACCATTTGAAGTATCTAGACCAACTGCTGAGTCTATTATGGCTAGAAGGGTTTATGATGACTGTGTAGTAACTGTTTGTGATCGTAACACATTGGCTGACCTTATTGAGCTAAAAATAGTGGAATTTGATGTTATAATGGATATGGATTGACTAGTTTCTTGCTATGCCACCATGGATTGCCGAACTAGCAGAGTATATTTCCAATTTCCAAATGAGACAGTTCTTGAATGGGAAGGCAATGTTGGGGCACCAAAGGGGAAGTTTATCTCTTATTTTAAGGCCAGAAAGATGATACCCAAGGGGTATATATGTCATTTAGTTAGAGTGAGGGATATGGAGGCAGAATCACCAACTCTTCAATCAGTTCCAGTAGTGAATGAATTCGTTGATGTGTTCTCTGAAGAACTCCGAGGCTTACCTCTAGAAAGAGAAATAGATTTTGGAATTTACTTACTTCCAGGCACTCAAACTATTTCTATTCCTCCATATAGAATAGCCCCAACAGAATTGCATGAATTAGAAGAACAGTTAAAAGACTTATTGGAGAACGGTTTTATAAGACCTAGTCTATCCCCTTGGGGTGCACTACTGTTATTTGTACGCAAAAAGGATGTCACCTTGAGAATGTGTATTGACTATCAATAATTGAATAGGGTGAAAATTAAGAATAAATACCCCCTTCCCAGGATTGATGATTTATTTGATCAGTTAGAATGTGCTAAATGCTTTTCAAAGATTAATTTGAGATCAGGTTATCACCAAGTGAGGGTGAAGGAGAAAGATGTACCCAAGATAGATTTCAGAACACACTATGGTCACTTTAAATTTCTTGTTATTTTATCTGGGTTAATGAATGCACTAGCAGTTTTTATGGATCTGATGAATAAGGTGTTTAAGCAATTCTTGGATATGTCTGTGATAATATTTATAGATGATATTTTGGTATATTCAAGATCAGAAGAGGATCATGGAAATCACTTACAACAGGTGCTACAGGTTCTTCATGATCGATAGTTGTATGCAAAGTTTTCTAGATGTAAATTTTGGCTAAAAACAGTGGCATTGTTGGGTCATATTGTGTCTGATGAAAAAATAAGGGTTAATTCACAAAAGATAGAGGCAGTGAAAGATTGGCCAAGACTAATAACACCCATTTAACACCCACGGAAGTTTGAAACTTCCTAGGTTTGGCAGGTTATTACAGGATGTTTGTTAAAGGTTTTTCTTCTATTTCTGCACCTCTAACAAAGTTGACGCATAAGGCGACCAAGTTCCAATGGAATGATGCATGTGAAAGGAGCTTCTAGGAGCTAAAAAATAAGCTAACTTCTGCACCTGTGCTAGTACTTCTAGAAGTCACCAAGGGGTATGTAGTGTATTGCGATTCTTCAGGAGTTAGCTTAGGGTGTGTACTGACGCAACATGGTAATGTAATTGCTTATGCATCTAGACAACTATGACCATATGAGAAAAACTACCTAACTCATGATCTTGAGTTAGTAGTGATTGTATTTTCTTTGAAAATATGGCTCCACTATTTGTATGGGGTTCACGTTGACATATATACTAATCATAAGAGCCTATAATATATCTTTAAGAAGAAAGACCTAAACATAACACAACAAAGATGGCTAGAACTAATAAAGGATTCCAATGTTGATATATTATACCATCCGGGAAAGGCAAATGTGGTTGTCGATGCTCTGAGTCGTAAGGCAATCATTAATACTAGTGATCAAGATGTGGTAAGTCAAAGAGTGGCGAAGGATCTATGTCAGCTAGCTAGTTTAGGAGTTTTCATTCTAAAGACTCCAAAGGGAGGGGTTATTGTACATAATGCAGAAGCATCTTCATTAGTAATAGAGGTGAAAGAAAAATAGTTCAAGGATCCTGTTCTACGATGAATTAAGGACAAGGTAAGTCAAGGTACAATAAAGGGCTTTGACCTTCCACAAAATAGAGTACTTTACTACTAGAATAGGTTATGTGTGCCTAATATTGATGAACTAAGAAAAAGGATAATGGAAGAAGCCCATCATTCTGGATATTCCATCTATCCAGGATCAACTAAGATGTACTATGACCTGAATGGAATGTTTTGGTGTGGAGGCATGGAAAAGGACCTTGCATGGTTTGTGGCTCAATGTACAAATTGCCAATAAGTGAAAGTAAAAAACCTAAAGCCAGGAGGTTATATTCAGTGTATAGAACTTCCAATATGAAAGTGGGATATGATCAATATGGATTTTGTTACAAGTTTGCCTCTCTCATTTCAGAAGTTTGACTTTATATGGGTGAGAGTTGATAGACTAACAAAGTCAACACACTTCTTGCTAGTTAGGAGTGATTATACAGCTGATGAATATGCCAGGCTGTACCTTAAAGAGATAGTCAGGCTACATGGAGTTCCAGTCTGACCGAGGAGGTCAATTTACTGCAAAGTTTTGTAAGTCTTTCCAAATGAGTTTAGGGACACAAGTGAATTTAAGTACAACATTACACCCTCAAACAGACGATCAAGCAGAATGCAACATTTAGACACGTGAAGATATGTTGCGAGCTTGTACATTGGACTTTAAAGGTAGTTGGATGGACCATTTGCCACTTATTGAATTTGCCTATAATAATAGCTATCACATGAGTATCAAGATGGAACCTTACGAAGTTTGTATGGGAGGAAATGTAGGTTGCCAATTGGATGGTTTGAAGTTGGTGAAACCCCCTTGCTTGGGATATATCTAGTACAACAAGCTATGGAAAAAGTTACGATAATACAGTAGTGGCTAGAAATAGCCCAAAGTTGTCACAAATCATATGTGGATGCTAGAAGAAGTGGACTAGAATTCTCAGTAGAAGATTGGGTATTTTTAAAGGTGTCTCCAATAAAAGGGGTTATGAAATTTGGTAAGAAAGGAAAACTAAGCCCATGTTACATAGGGCCATATCAAATAATTAAGAGGTTCGGGCAGGTTACATATGAACTAGAGCTACCCAAAGAGCTTTCAATGGTTTATCCAGTTTTTTGTGTCTCAATGCTTCGAAAATGCATAGGTGGTCCATTTTGTATCACTCCTATTGAGGATATACAGGTTACAAAAGATCTCACCTATGAGGAGGTACCTGTTGGTATTCTAGATCGTCAAGTTAAGAAGATAAGGAATAAAGAAATAGCTTCAGTAAAAGTACTTTGGATAAACCATCAAGTAGAAGAAATAACATGGGAGGCCAAGGATGCAATGAAATGAAAATATTCTTACTTATTTGAAGGTAAAGAGGAAGTACAACAGGCAGAATTGGGGACACTAAAAGGTACATGTGATTGAATACTTAATGTGTTGTCCAAAATTTGTGTAAGTAAAGGTCTAAACTTGGTTAAGCTATCCAATTGTGCTAACATTCGAGGACGAATGTTCCTAAGGGAGGGAGGATGTAACACCCCACTTCTTACAATACTAGTACAATGCAAATGAAACATCATGATGGTTTGGTCAAATTAGAGCCCATCTTTAAAAGTGCTCAAATTTCATTCTATAGGGGGTATGTGCAATTAACGGTTAAGATAGTCGAATGTATACATGTTTTACATCAAATTGAGGAGATCACGACCTTAAATAAAGTAAGATAATTAAGGTGCTTGTAGGACTTAAGAATCTAGCAGGTGAGTCACCTACTTGCTTAGCTTAAATTTGCTAGCTAAACATAGATGAGGTTCGATGTAGAATTTGACCAAGTCGGATTATGAATAAAGTCCGTGTTAAGAGCATAGCTTTAGCCGTGTTTTACTATCATAAATCAATTTTATTTTCAGACCAAGAAGAATATAAAAACTTTCCAAGTACACCACAAGCCACTTGGCTAATTGGGCACAAATTAAGTGAAGAAGAATTTGGAAAATGTGCAGCCAAGGCCAATCAACTTTGAGAACAAATTTAGGGCGAAGTGTAAGGTCTAAGATTCTGAGTAATTAGCTTAATAATATGTGGTATTAGGTGGACAAAATTCCAAGAGTAAGTCAACCAAAAGACTCTTTATAAAGGGATCAAAACAACCCTTAAGTCATTTCACTTTGGAGAAAAATTTCAACTTCCTAAAGACTTTTCTTTCTCTCTTTACTTCACTTTACAAAGCAGATAACACAACCCTCTAGGGTTGTTGAAGGAAACCTGAATCTTTAAAGCAAATTTAGGTGATCATAGTTGTGTATTTCGTATCCTTCTTCATGAAAAACAAAAAGTATATGCTAGTATGTTGTGCTGGAAATTCTGGTCCGCTTGTATTCTAAGGATTGTTGTATACTTTTCTTGTTAATTAATATGCTTTTTTATTCTTGGTTGGATGTATTATGAAATAATACTTATGTATTTAACAAATATTGGTTTTATAGTAATGTAACCAGGTTGCTTCACCACTTTTACAGTCCACAAAACTGAGTCCTTATTTGATATCGCAATTGTGTTCTTAGTATGAACTTGTGGGTTGTTCGATGGAAGGATATTCCCTCACGTCCTTAATGACTGATTTATTAATATTCCAATATTGTATAAAGGTTGTTTTTATTTATATATATGTTGGGAACAGTTTGATTAAAGTTAGAATGTGTTTGGAATTGTCGACGTCTAAATGGGGCAAAGGGGCGTAACGTTATGCTGTCCATTTGTAGGTTGTGTAGAATTGTTATGTGTTGTGCTTTGTGGGTTGTTGTAAGAATATTATGGCACTCAATCAGGCTGCACATGATCTGTATATGATAATGGGTATTAGTAAATACGATTAGGGGTGGAAAGGTTGAAAGAATACGCTCGAGTTTATAAATGCCCGCTTGCTGCCCTTGTGTTATTTTTTTATGTGATTGGGCTGACAAGGTGTATATATTGGCTATTAATGCTAGTTTTATCACTTACTATGTTGTATATAAATATTTGGAGGAATAAAAGGTTATATCAAGGTAGTAACAAGGTCATATAATGAGGTATGTAAGGCTACTTGATTCCGTATTATTTGGCATGAAGCATAGATCTCTCCTTGGCACATAAAGTCACTTCCCAACTTCGAAATAAGTATTAACCATGTCTCCACACTTTGACATGTTCATATGCTCCCATAAATAGTCACCTTCAAATCTGCATACATATATACATGGATACCAAGTTACATTGGTTCTTTTTGCCAAATAAAGTTCACAAGTTATTTCGTCTCATACGCATTTTATTATTTATGTAACGTACTCTTTTCATTGTCATATTATGTTGTATAATTATCTACATGTCACATGTTACATCTATAGTCCTACAAATCTAATATTGTGACCACCAAAAGGATCACATCAAAGGTAATTCAAAGATAAAGTATATTATTTGTTGATGGGTGGTAGCCCAAGGGGTGGAAGAACCACCTAGACAGGGATGATCCTATCATGGGTGGTAGCTCAAGGGGTTAAGGAAGAAACTAGCTAGGGACGATCCTGATATAGTTTTACCACTAATCAGCTGGTAATTTATATTATGTGTTGTTCAAAAATTATACAGTAAAGGTAAAGTAATATATAGAACATAAAGTACACGATTCCAAAGTATAACTAAAGGTGGTCTCTTATCCTATACTTGTGCATAGTTTCATTTGAGCTGCTACTTCATATACAATATTTCCTGTCTTCCATATTCAGTACATTATCTCATATTGATGTCCCTTACGGGGGACCTGCATTTCATGAAATAGGTACAGCTGCTAGTAGATTTCCCTAGTAGGAGTACAGGATATCCAGCTACTGTTATGAAGCTCTAGGTTGATTCAGAGCTTTGTGTCTAGAGCTTATATTATTGTATTGTATAGTTAGTCAAGACGGGGCCTGTCCTAACCCTTATCAGATACTTTCCCTTATCTAGAGGCCTTGTAGACTATGTAAATTAAAGTGTAGTCATGTCTCGTACTTTAACCACCGTGGCCCAAATGGCCTAGTCATATGCATTTCCTTTTGGCATGTTATCACTGTTTACTTTCTTAAGGGCATGTCAAATGTAAAAACACCTTATATAATATGTATAAAAAAAATGCATAGATATAGTTTGGTTCTTCCGGGCCTTACCCGTAATGGGTGCTAGTCCGCAATAATGGAAATTTATTTGTGACATCTTGCTCAGCCAAAAGCAAATTTGGCCATGCTAATGTTGTAGACACAAGAGCTAACAAAGCCAGGGGACATTCAAGAAAGCTATCATATAAAGCATGAGGGCCGCAAGGATGATAATATGGACAACCACTATATACCTTCACACAATCATGATATGGGAGATGGGAACTCTAGAATCGAGGAGATTTTTAATCGATTGCTAAGAAGGTCTGATGCACAAGATGAGACCTTGAGGGGATTAAGTCCGATATTGCCAAGATAAACCTTATAGTTGACCAACACTCTGTGGCAATCCAACAGCTAAATTGTCAGTCCAAACTTATGTTAGTGCAATAAGATAAAATTCAATGAGGCTTGATAATAAGTGCAAATGCTCTAGAGTGATTGAATGCTGAGAGGCGCTAGATTGAGGCAAAGTTTGGTGACAAGGAAGTATCAAAACTTGAGGAAGTCTGAGTACTCAAGCTATCTATGTTGTGTCGCGACATTAAATGAGGCGCTACTTGGGATCTAATATAAGGTGGACCCTTGCGCTTAGGCGCTCAAGTATGTTTTTGACCCCTCATGTTGCTTGATTTTGTGCATTGGGGATAGTGCATATCTTTTTCTATGGGGTGTGGGTAGTATGGGCCTCAGTAAAGTCTATCTTATGGTCTATAACTACTCCTAATTTTGATCTTGGGGTTTTCTTGCCTATATTCTTTTTCATTGTGGATATTTAATTTCTGTTGAACCGGCACATTTAGGATGTTTACATAATATTTGTAGTATATAGTACCAATACTTGTGGCGTATAACATGTTTTTGTATTTAGTTTTAAAAAATGATACCCACCAAGAATTTTGATTAGTAGTTAGACAGTAACCATGCATGTTTAGGTGTTTGACAATATTTATTCTGATAAGTAAGGGTAAATTAAGACAAAAAGCATGATCTATGAGTCTTTTGTTGATAATGTATGTTGTCCCATGAGACTATGATCTTATTTTGCGAGATTCATCTATTTTGTGTAAATTTATAACTTGTCCTGTCACACTAAGTTAGATTGTAGATTTAATGGATTAGGAAAGGATCTTAGGCCCTTGTATTTAAATAGTCCATTTTACCCTAAAAATAATAAGCCAAATGATGAGATACCCCTTGTTCGAAATATTTGAGCCTTGCATGTACCAATCCTTTCTAAACACCTAATTAACCTACCATTATCTAGTGAAATATCCTAAAATTGGACCTGGTCTTTCCTTCAGTATTGTAGACCTAGACTGAGGCAAAAAGCCTAAGTTGAGGGTGGCTACAAAAAGTGGCCTTTGTTCGGTGGATAGATATTGTGCGCTTTAACACAGGTTAAAAGCCTAAGCTGAGGCTGGCTTAAGGGTCAAAGCACAAAAATAAAGGGGTGAGTTAGGAATTGTAGAAAAAGAAGAAAAGTCATATACCAGGTGCAGGAAAAACAAAGGAAGCCTTGGAAAGAGCTAAAAAGCAAAGAGAAGCATAAAAACAAGGCAAAAAGCTGAAAAATGAGAAGGAAGCACCCAAAAAAGCTTGAATAAGGAAAAAGGGAGAATGAGGTAAAAATCACAGAGTTGGTGGGGCAAAAGTGTAGAAAAATACAATTTCAAGGAGGACCTTTAGTCACTATTTCCCTCAAAAATCATACCAAAGCCCCCTGATCTTACGTCATATGCCTAGAAAGTCCTAAAGTGATCCTAGTCCAGTTAGTTGAAGGTCTGAGTCATAAGTATAGTGGAAAGCCTATGGTATTAGTCATTATGTATGAATGTTTTTTGTGAAAGTGAGTGTTTTTACATTGTCCCAACATTAAACATGAAATCATAATTGAGTGTCAAATATGAGACTTCTTTTTGTAAGGGCACTTGCATTGCATTGTTAGCATTTGACTTGTTCAGTAATTGTAAACTGTTGATAATCCCTTGCTTGTCATAGTTGTGTTGTCACATGAACTAGCTTGCATTGGTTTGGTAAATAACTATCTGATCCTATTTTAAAAAGTTGGTGTGGGTATCTGAGTTTGAGATGTATGTGTTTTATGCCATTGAGTTGAGGTCTGTGTGTTACTATAATGTCTATATAGATTGAGTCGTTGCTTGAGAAGAAGCAATAATTTTAAATTAAGGGTATCGCTGTGCTACCAAAATACAATACTTTTGATGCTTAAAACTAGGATTTTGTGTGTTCTCAATGAGATATTTAAGGATCTTATGTATTTTTGTTTAGATTTACAGGTATAGGTTGGCCATGATTTGGGGAAAAATGCAAAAGTTGCTAGATTTTGCTATTACACAAGATCTTATATGAGTCATAGAGCATTTTGTAAGTTATAAAGGTGTTTCATGAGAAATTCCAGTGAGGGGCAAATTGCTGAAGTTAAAGTCTACGAGCAATGCACATGAGCCATAAAGAAAATTACGAGTCATAGACTACCTTTCATACCCTGAGGATCAGAGAAGTGAACTTGCAGGAAATTCATCAGATGAAATACTCTTTACGGGTTATAAGCCACTTTATTAGTCGTAAAGGGTGAAGAGAAGTCCAAAACTTCAATAGCTGAGTAGGAGACTTCGACTATGAGCCATAGAAGATACTACGAGTTGTAGAATGCTTTCGTGGAGTTTGCCGACCAGTTTTCCTTATTTGTAATTATTATAAATAGGTTTCCAGGTTATTATTCAGAGGGGGGACATCACTTATCAGTAGATTTAGGGTTTGTACTCAAAGAACTCAATACTTGGAGTGAAAATATTGTGACATATTCTTTGGGAAAAATTGTGCTTCAATTCTATTTTCAAGCTTGTGATTCTCATTGATTTTAGATTTGCTTGATCTTAATTGAATTGTGTAAGTGTTTAATTATGTTTCTCAATTCATAATTTCTTCATCTACACATAGCATGAGTAGCTAAATCAATAACTAAGGTTGCGAGAACAATGAAGAACTAACAAGTAAAACTAGATAATTTATAATTCCGGAAAGGTGCATATGCATGTATTAATTAAGTCTCTTTGCTTTGCATATTTTCTAATTGCGGCCAACATTAGAAGCTGCCTAGTGTTACTGATTGGACCAAGGTAGTAATGAATAGGAACAAAGATTGATTAACAGGATTTGATTATTGTGTTGTCATCTAATCAACCGAACTGGGCTAAGGGGGGGTTGTAATGGGACTAATAGGTAATGATTAGTAATTCACACTGTGGACATGGACCAAGTCACATAGTGAAATTTGCTTCTCACCATTGAACAAAGGGCTTGGTGAACTTAAATGTCCGTCCAGCATGATATACACTAGATAAGAATTAGGTTATCCGGTGATATTGAGTTGGGCAATCATGGGGAACACAATGCCCTATTTGCTCTTTATTATTGATTTTTCTCTCATAATAGTTAGTTTAGTTTACTTTCTTATTGATTATTGGAAAAACCCCTTGGGAAATTAAGTCGTTCTTGGGTTGCATAATGGTGAATTTGGCTTGAGTCTACATATTTATATAGGTTCGACCCTAACCTTGGTTAGGTTTTATTTCTTAACAGCGATCGCTTTATCCTCTAAAAGGAGGTGTAACTTAGGCGACATTAATAATCATTAGCATGAATCATATAGTCTTTAAATATGGAGAGGTATTCTACTAAGCAATCTTATAAGCATTTAGAATATTAATCATCATCATAAGTATAGCTATTAAATCTTGTCTATTTTAAGGCCCCACCTATGAGAGTATGAAAAGTCCAAGAAATGAGTCCTGAAATATTTTTTGAGTGTCAGTTGTTACTAGCGGTCTTACAGGCTATAAGTGGTTCCAAGGTCCTTAAATGTGCTCGTGGGTTGAAATTTAGACTTGTTGAAAGTGATGATTTCTAAAGTTGGGTGTACGACTTATTAGATGATCTATAAAGTGACATACTAGCTATAAATCTAGTAATAAAATGTGAATAAGAGAAAGGTTTCTGAAAGTCTGAAATGTCATCAGATGATACCCATACACACGATGCGTAGAATGGACCACGACCTATAAATGATGTCTCATGATCCTGTTTGACAAGTTTTTTAAAAGGGTAAATTTGATATTTATTATTGTCCTACTACTATTCTACGTCATTTAAGCCCCAAAGGACTCCTTATTAGCCCTTTTCAACCCTAATTCACCTTATTTCTCCGCACTAAAAATAACTCTCAAGATTTTAAACTATCTCAGGCTTCCTCAAGGTTTCACTTCTATGAAGTTTCTTTCTTTGCTATAGCTGATAAAAATCATTGTTTTAGACGATGCATATGTAGAATGCCTATTTGGTTCTAGTAGTTACTTTACTAGATTTTTTTTTCTTAGCAAGAAGGCCAAGCTAAGGTTGCAAATTCTTCTCCTCTAAATCAGATTTGCTCCATTTAAAATCATATCAAGGTAAGTGGGTTGTGATTGTGGAGACCATTCCTTCACAAGCTCAACCATTCTTCTTCTCTTTTTGTGATTTCCCAAGCAATGGTGTTACATAGTGATTTTATGAAGCCTTTTATGAGATGATAATATGAAGTATTTTATGATAATATACCTTTGTATATGATGAAGCATTGAAAAGCCATGTAAAATTTATGGATTTTTATGATGCCCCAATTATGCTTTACTATGCTTTTTTGAGTTATTTTCAATAATGTTCAAGCAAGTCATTTTACTGCTCTCATAACATATACCCTTGATTTGCATGGCCTAAAGATTATATACATGGACCTACCATGATTTGAATAAAGCTGCATACAAAGATTCTATCGACGCGAAGGCCTTATGACCAGTTATGTGAAACCAAGAATGATATGAATTAAAGGGCTATTATGCATATTATGAAATGTGAAAATATTGTGAAAGTTATGAAGCCCTATATTGATGTTAAGAAGCTTTGGTTTTGATGAGCTACTCTATGAAAATATTATGATATTATGATGTTTTACATATCTTGGCTATAAGTATGATTTGAGTTTTCCTTAGGATTGTTACCTAGCACCGAGAGGACCTTGGTAAATAACCATTGTCTCATAACTATGTTGGCACCATAGGTTCGTAAATTAGCTAATGGATCCATATAACTTAAGTTGCATGATTGAAAGAAAAGGGTGGTGTTCACTTATGACACATGGGAATCAAATACCAAAAAGGGTGGTATTCTGATCAGGTTAATAATATATGTACAATGAAAAAGGGTGGTGTTCCCATGAGGTGATTATGAAGCACTTTTTCAAAATGGGGGAGTTCTCCTCAGGTGAGTGTTTGGTTTACCCTGGAAATGTAAAGCACTCTTAGTTTGGTATGTAGTGAACATTAGGATTCAAAGTGGTATCTCTCATCGTCTTACATGCCGGTTATGGTCCCTTTCCATATATGTACATTATGTTATATGACTTAATAATTTCTCATGCATATTTGACCATGGCATTGAGCATGCATGACATATTGA
>JAOTQJ010145757.1:0-34696 GCA_025642045.1 Solanum sejunctum | reverse complement strand
GAAAATAATTTATAATTATAGTTCTCGACTTTTCATTAAACTCCTACTTATGAATAAAATAAAAAGTTTATTATCAAAAATATTTTTCTAAAAAATATATACATACTAATTAACATATTAATTTGATAAATAATATGAATAATATGAATCTATTGGCTAAATAAAATTACTATTTAATTGTAAGAAGAGTTTTATCATACCCCGGGAGGGTACCCTACACATGATCAACAGTCACAGACTATTGCTAGTCCCTAAGTGAACCACTTGGTCTCATGGTAGTCATTCAATTGTTTAAATAAGCGAAAGATATTAGAATAAGGGAGACATAATAATGGGCAACTCAGTAGACTTCTAGATTAATAAAAAAAGTCGATAGGCCAACAAGGTCAACTCAACATCTGTGACATAATAGTAGATTTAAAAAAAACTCAATTCAAGGAAAGAAGGACCTTAATATCAAGTCATCGTATTCTAGTTTATGAAGGCTCTATCTTTATAATATAGAATGGTACCATGATAGGCCATGACTACCATAACTCAAAATAGAACTAACTTAAAACATAGGAAATATAAAATGATATCCTCTTAATGAAAGGGAGGACTCACCAATCAATTGTAGAAAGAATATACCTTCAATTGGTGCATGTTGGTGATCTCTATTACATGTTTCTGCATCATAAAAAGATGTACACCCAAATGGATATCAATATGTGGAATATATGAGTATGTAATTAGCTGGAAAGAAAAGGACATCCTAAAAAGATACACAACTCAAACATCAACTCATCTTAGTCACTGACTTAACTCAAGAGACTCAACTCGAGAGATTAAACTCAAAAAGTAAGGAACTCAATCATCACATTAGGATACCATCATGACCTATCTGGGAGTTTCTTTAACCAACAACCATCATATATAAGTCGGTGATGATAATATGCTATCAAATACAATATATTTGTTGCCTAAAATAAGGGATTTTTGTGAGTTCTTAATGCGAGTTTTTATGATTTTTATGTGTTTTTGTGTTGTTCTTGCAGAAAAGTTAAGTTGCTATTATTTTGGAGAAAAATTATAGATTTTCTTGAAGCATAGGATATACAAGTTCACCTACGAGTCATAGCCCAAACTACAAGTCATAGGATTCTATCATAGCAAGAAACAGATACCAAAAACTCAGAAATCTGCTAAGTGGAGTTCAACCCTATGAGGACATCCTACGAGTTGTAAGTTGTACTATAACTCATATTGGTAGACTCGTACTAGGAATTAGAGAGTCAAAATGTTGGACTAAAAACTGAAGGCCTAGACTATGAGAAGAGTATACGAGTCATAGGCCAAGTAATGACTCATACCAGTAGGTCGTACCAGTTGAGTACAAGATGCCAAAAACCTGATACGAGACCCCGCCTATGACTGGTAAGTCACCCTACGAGACGTACCAGCTGCCAACTGTCTTTTTTGTGTTATTTTTAGGTTTTTCATGTAAATAGTATCAATACATTAAGTTAGGGTTTTATAACTTGATTCCAGACTTATGAACATAGAACTTGCTTTTGAATATTCTCTCAAGAATAGTTTATGGTCTTAGCTTACTTTATCATTTTCTTTTGGAAAACCCAGTTTGGGGATTATAAATCTTGCTTTGTACTCATTGCCAATCTATTAAGCTTTTGGTTTGCAACTTATGGTGTCTACATTTTTCATTGCTTTTGGTAAAACTATCAACTAGTCTTATATTTGTATTTTTGTTGGCTTTGCCTTAGCGATGAATAGCTAAGCACCCACAATGTGGGGTTGTGGGAACCATGGGTATTTGACTTGGTATGATCTAGTTTTATTGCATTTCTATGATTGAGATTTTACATGTATTATCTATTTATCTTAATATTGAATATTTTTGGTGGTGACCAATACCAAACTCCACCTACTATCATGATCTCAATCAAGGTAGTGACGAATGGGAAAAGAAAAATACATGGTAGGATTGGATTGATGTGTTCTCGTCTAATCAACCAAGCCTAACCAAGGGGAGGTGGACTGGGATAATAGGTAATAGTTAGTTAGCACGCCATGGTAGTCGACCAAGCGCCACGGCGAAATTTGACCTTCACCTTCATAGGAAGGCTGAAAGAACCTAAGTTACCATCTTGCATGTGAATCTCAAATTGTAGTTATGTTATCTAGGGAAATCGAGTCAACAAACTATGGGGAACAAAATTCCCAAGTTGTCCCTAAAGTTGAGTGTTTCGTCGCATTATAGTTTAGTTTTTATTTTACTTTGCTTTTGAATCACAAACACACACACACACACACACATGTAGAGATTGTACTTATGAATGCTTAAAATGATTAGTAGTGTAAGTCTTGTAGTCAAGCCCTGCAATCCCTTTGGATTCGACCCTAACCTCCAGTTAGGTCAATTGCTGACAGCAACCACTTTCTTATTGAAGTGTGAACATCATAAAAAATTGTGATGCCACTGTTGGGGAATACAACCAGGTTTTGACTTGAATTCACTATTAGTTAGTTCTAGTGTCAATTTCTAGAGCCGTGTGTGTTTTACTTTTATTTTTGTTTTTGTTGTTTGTTTTTACTTGCAGGGTGTGCTAGGTTGTATGCCCAACACAAAGAACCAAGGCAATCCCTTAGCTCTATTCAATTTGGAGATCTATTGACTTATTAGAAGAATGACTCAAGTGAATGAGGATATCAATGGTGAGGAGGACATGAATATGAATGAGGATATGGGAAGAGAGGAGAATACACCACCAAGGGGTAACAAGCCATAGCTTAGGGACTTCAATGAAAATGTGTATGGATGGAATCAGTATTGATCAAACCCTATAGCCATGGATGTTACTAGTGCAAGAGTACTACCTCCTTTACCAGCAGATACTAAGTTCACGGTATCGAGTGGATTGCTCCAAATTCTCCAAAATTGCAAATTATTCATAGGGCTACCTTCAAAGGATCTCTACCATCATCTCCAAAATGTGGTATTTGTTTGTAAGAGCGTCATGGTGACAGAAACTCTTTCTCTTGACGCCATTGGTTTAAAAGGTTTCCACTGTCATTGACTAGCAATGCAGCTGTGTAATTGTCTGAGCTTCCTTTGGGTACCATAACAAGAAGGGCTAAACTTCAAAGAGTATTCCTTGAAATATATTTCCTAAGATCTAAGAAGTTGAATCTCAAGGATCAAATCAACAACTTTAAGCAATTGTCGGGTGACTCTATTAGCACAACATGGGAGTGATTTACTAAATTCTTGAGGATGCTCCCCGATAACAAGATTGTTGATGATGCCTTGGTTGTGATTTTATATCAAGTACTTGATGAGAATAGTTAAGCTTGTACTGACACAATCATGGGTGACATGTTCCTTGACCAACCATTTTCATTGATAGTCGCAAGGATGGAGTGAGTGGTTAAAACCAATAGAGCATGGGGCCAATGAGAGCATGGTGCGACAAAGAGTTCTTGTGCAGTCAACGCCAATAATGACCAAGCAAAGGTAAACAAAGAGATCATGGGTCAACTTGCTCAACTTCGCACAAGGATAGACTTAGTTTCAAAGCAAAACTAAGCAAGTGTCAAAGCAGTCACTGATAAACCTCTGATGGCTCCCATCTATGATGATCCATTCTTTTGTAAAGATGCATGATTTGTAAGCAACAAAGCGGAAGGGTCCAATTCAGACTATTGGATCAAGGTTTTGGGAATCAAGGTCAGAACTTCAAACATGAAGGTGCATATAGAGACAACCGAGGATAATATTATGAAAGAGAGAGAGTGACAGATGCCAAATGGGAAGAAGAGAAGGCTACAGGAATGCTCCTTATATGCCACCTACCGTGATGTCAATCAAGTAACTCCAGGATCAAAAAGATGTTCGACAAGTTTTTGAAAAGGGCTGACTACAAAGATGAGACTTTAAAGGGAATTGAAGTAGATATTTCAAGTATTAACCAAAAAATCAAGCCTTAGTCAGTCGCAATTAAGCAACTCAAACAATATTTTAGGTAAGTTTCTTCGCAATTGCACCAACACCAAAAGGGCACCTTACCAAGCAATATGGTTTTAAATCCTAAAAATGAAGGGCTTTGCATAGCGGTCACGACTCAGAGTGGCAAAAGCACCCTAGATCCCCCTATGTTGGCGATTGTGGAAGTTAATGAGAAGGGTCTTGGTGGTGAAGTCATGGTTGAGCGAGAAGGTCCGAAGATTGTTGGGATGCAACAAGAAGAGGTAAGGGAGCACAAAAAGTTGAAGTCAATTCCAAAACCCCCTCATCCTTTCCCTCAATGGCTTAAGAAAAAAGGAAGAGGAGGGTAAATTCAAACACTTCCTATCCATGTTGAAGCAACACTCCATTAACATTTTCATTCTAGAAGCTTTGGAGAAGATACCTGGGTATGCCAAGTGTATGAAGGATTTGGTTACCAGGAAATGCACTCTAAGCCAAGAGTTCTCATAAGAACTCCAACAATGTAGTGCGATTATGGACAAATTCCTTGTTCAAAAATGAGTGGACCCCAGTACATTCACCATCCCTTACACCATTGGTGATGTTGAGTTCACATGATCATTGTGTATCTTAGGAGCAAGCATCAATCTAATGCCTTTTGTTGTTTTCAAAAACCTTGTCCTTGACACTCCTACCCCGATAAGTATGAGGTTTCTCATCGCGGATCAAACTAGTAAAACGCCAAAGGGAATCCTTATGGATATGCATGTTAAAGTGGATAAATTCATCTTTTCTATGAACTTTGTGAGCCTTGATTGTGAGGTTCATTTCAAGGTGCCCATCATCTTGGGAAGACCATTTCTGTCCACTGGAAGAGCCCTAGTGGATATGATTTTAGGTTAACTTTAGTTCAGGGTAAAAGATTCGGATATCGTGTTCGATATCCGCCAGTCTATGAAACACCTAGATGAGTTCAAAAGTGAGGCATGGATATCCGCTAGTCCATGAAACACCCAGATGAGTTCAAGAGTGAGGTGTGGACCCTTGATGATTGTTGAAGAAGGATGATGACAAAGTTGAGCCGCGACGTTAAACAAGGTGCTTCTTCGGAGGCAACCTAAGCAATTTTTATGCTTATTTGTCTATTTTAAGTGTGTTTGGTTATTAAAATTCTTAGGTAGAAGGTGTGAGTTTATTTTATGTTGAATGACATTGGTGCAATTGTAATATTTTGAAGATCGTTATGTTTTTGAGACTTGATTTGCAGGTGGAAATCAAAGAGTTCAAGATGTGAGAAAATGGCATTTGGATTAACTTCTACGAGCAGGCCTACAAGTTGTAGTCATCACTACGACTTGTAGTCATGCCTCGTAGAGCGAAATAGTGAGTATCTAATGTTGACGGCTATACTATGAGCCAACCTTATGACTGGTAGGATCCCCTATGAGTTGTAAGTGGGGTTCGTGGTGCCTAGGTAGGATTCCTAAAATTTTCACAAGTGTTGGAACAACTACTAGACCAGGACCTATAAGTCATAAGTCACCTTACAACTCCTAGTCGGGGTCTCGTAGCCCCAATCTACAACTTCTAAATGATGAGCCAATTTTCATATAAAAAGGGTCAAAATAACATTTGAACCCTAAATTCATTTCTAAACCCTAAAATTGGCGATTTCCCCCAAACCCACTTTGTAATTCTCTTTTTTGATCAAAATCTCGACAATCCACATCATTTTCCGTCAAGGATTCCAGTGAGGTCACTATTTCCTTGTGTTCGATGTAGTTTTTGATTCTCTTTGCTTAGGTTAAGTTCTCTGGTCAATTGGTAAACCTCGTGGATACATTTAGCACTCTATTATGGTGAGCTTATTCCTTAAATGAGTGTATGCTTAGTTTAACCATGCTTGATCAAGCCCATGTGGTGATTTTTTACCTAGACACGAAAACTAGGGCTTGTGTGCTTCGAAAAGTTTTGAGTATGATTCAAACCTTATCTGGAATTCTTGAGTGGGTAGTTGCAAATATGAGAATTATTGATTCATAGAATGTAGTGCTTTATTGTTTCCCAACCATTGTTCCAATTATCTTTGGAACTCAAATTTGGATAGTGTGGGTGTATTTACATGCCATAGACTGTTGAACACAATCAAAATCATTTGAATGGCACCTGCTCCTCTATAGCATGATTTGTTGATAAAAAGTGCTAGTTTGGTTTTGAAAGTACTCTTGGTTTTGTTTGGTGTCATTTGAAATTGCCTTAAATTCTGAGGAATGATGTTTGTTCTAACTTTTCGGTTTCATAATGGGATCATTTATGTGCAGAATCAAGTGTATTGCTCTTATAAGTGCCTAGTCATGAATTATGATTGTTTTGCTAATGCTTGTTTTGGAAAATGATAGGTACTACTAGTGCCATCTATTTTCAACTACGAGGCATTCCTACGACTCATATGTTCTCCTATGAGTTATAGTGGTCCCTCGTAGCAAGCATCAGTCATTTGTGGTTCCTTCATATTCCTCATACGAGACCCACACATAACTCATAGTACCTACTATGACTCATAGTGAGAGTCTCGTAAACTTATCTGAAGTCTTAGAATTGTTTCTAAAAGTGGGTACGAGACCATATGATAACTCGTAGGCCAACCTATGAATCATAACTAAACCTAGTATCTGTAACCCTGCAGCTGCATCAGTGATTTTCTGGTTTTGAATTATTTTTCTTATTACTTCTTGTTCTTTGTTATGTGATTTGTGAATTTGGATATCTTAATTCTCACATGGGTCATTGGTTGGTTTGCAGATATAATGCCTCCAAAGGATAAATGAGCAATCCAATCATTTCAATGGAGGTTAGTTGATGAATCCTCTGTGACTGAGCAATCAGAAGGCTCTGTAGAAGTCCATAGAGTCAGGGTAGACCCTGAGGCTAATGTGCCTTAAACTCGGAGCTGCACTGCTATGGCCCTGATAGAAGTTGAGAGTCCCTCCCAGTCTTAGGAGGAGGGTAGCAGCAATGGGTCCGATAGCAGCTCACTATAGATGACCCCTAGACAAACTGAGATAGGTTCTGAGGAGCGTTCACAAGCTCAATAGGAGGAAGTCTAGTCACAACCCCTAGCTGACTGCAGATGGTGTGTCCAAGGTATAAAGGAGATACATGACCAAGATTTAGATACCAAGGGACAGGGCAAACTAGTGCGACAGTTTCATGAAGATTCTAGACTGAAGACTCGGGGTTGGATAAAGTTCCTGGATTGAATAAAGAGTTAGTCACACACGGACTGTGATGGACTATGTAGCTGTTGAGCAAGTATGCCCCCTACATATTCCGTGAGTTTTATGCAGTGTATCTTGCTACACTCCGTTGGGGGTTACCAGAGAACAAGAAGCCAATTGAGTAGCCAAGGTTACGAGTGGTGATAGTCCGGGGTAGGAGAGTTCCTATTTTGGAGGAGACCATTCAATGGATCCAGTTTGGGCCTTCTTACAGAGTGCCTCAATCTTATGCAGAATATGATTGACGCATTGACAAGATGAGGAAAGTAGTGACTGGGAAGAACATTGGGGCCAGGATAGAGCTTCTGCAATGGATTGTTAGCCAGATTTGTGAGAAGGGCTTCAAGGCGACATGGGTTACAAACCACGCAGATCCTATTATGAAGGCTCATCTCTCTTTCCAGGCCAAGTTTTAGTGGTCCATTATCCATTGGCGCATCTGCCCAACTTTCACAGATAATGTGGTCACCTTGGAGCGTGCTATGTTATTAGCTAGCATCTTAGCTGGTCATGAGAGAGACTAGGCTCGGATCATATCGAAACAGATCCATGAGTCAGCCTTCTGAACGAACACCCTACTGCCATTTCATGTTTTAATTTATCATTTCTACAGAAGTGGGTGTTCCTATCGATCCTTATTCGGACCAATACATAGAGGCCACACGCACCATTGACCCCAGCCTGATTAAGGCTGATGAGAACCTGGTGAACTTACCGTGAGCAGCTCCTTCAGCTATTCTAAAGCCATTCCTGGTCGAGCCTCAGACTCAGGGTGTACCTCTAGCTACTAGTGCCACTAGTCCTACTGCTATAAAGCCTACGCTAACTGTGGTGATTGAGTCCACGCCATCCTCCAATACTCCAGCACCAGCAACAACTACATTACACGTTGATTCTCTTACTTCTGCTATTACTTTTTAGGCATATGCAGGGTGGCTAGGAGTCCAGACTTCAGGCTCTATCTGCATGAGTCAAACCATGGGTTGGCCAGATCGTATGGGACTCGAAGAAGAAGATGAAGGCATTCAACCATGAATTGGTAGATGAGAGAGTCAGAGCGATGGATGCTCGAGTAGATGATTTTAAGGCGAGAGTCTAGTGGAGACTTGAGGGAACTAAGCTTGCTGACACGAGAGCAGTGATATAAGAGTTAGCCAAGTTTAATATCAACCTATTGCAGATATTAGCATCCCCAATTGCAGTCCTAGAGGTAGCATCGGGTAGTAATGAGTGTTTGACTGCCTAGCTGACCGCCTGAATGCTTATGGGAAGAGTCCTTTTGAGATAGATAATCCAAATATGAGCTAGAAAATGCCTAGACCTGATTATCCAGGAGCCCGATAGAGGCGTAGATACCAGAGGATATGGTGCAGGAGTCAATCTTGTTGGCGTCTATTCAAAGAGATCAATAGTAGCACACCTCACATGGGGTGGGTAGTCAGGTACTACTGTGAAAGAAATGGTGCCATAGGACGCTACTGACCTGCCTAAGATCGGTGTTTGATGCACCATGAAATTTGTATTCTTTCGACCCTAGTTATTATTTTATATTTGGATACTTTGTTCTACTATTAGAAAATCCTTTTATTATGTTGGTTTTCGGATATGTTTACATATTTTTATGTTGGATGTTATTTTTACTTATATTGTGTATGCTAGTTTTTGATTTTTAATGTGTGTGTGTGTGTGTATATATATATATTATATATTTCTATGTTATTGTTTTGTTTTTAGTTCTTGTCTTTACTTTGAGGACAAAGTATCCTATTTTGGTGGGGTATGGGAAGTTATGGATTAACGTGAACTCTGAGTACCCTCAAGTCAATAACTTCTACTAATATTGATCCCAAGGTTTTCTTATCATGTTGTTTTTTCCTTGTGGATGTTTAATTTTCTATTGAATCGGCATGTTTAGGTAGTGTAGATAATGTGTAAATTCATAGTATTATTATTAGTTGGTATATACATAGTCTTTAGATGCTTTTAAAAGTTTTGATGAAAAATTGGGTACCCTCAAAAAGTTCTTTGAGATTGTAATTATTGATACATTCATGTACATTGGGTATCTAGCAATATTTGTTTTGATAATGTGAAGGTAAGCTGAGGCTTGAAGCATGACCTGTGAGTCTATACTTGATTGTGGGTGCAATGTCATGTGTGTTGTGATTTGCTGCATTCATGCATCTTGTATGGACTCAGTACTTACCTTGTTAATCTAAAATTTGTTTCATGATGTGCTTGATTTGGAAATGGTCTTAGGCCTTTGTTCTTTTAGTGACCCCACTTTTAGCCTAAATAACCTACCAAATGAGTGAGTGAATCCCTTGCTCCAAAATTTTGAGCCTCTCATGTAATCATTCTTTCTTGACACTTTGCTAGCTTAACCTTGTTTGATGAAATACCTTAATATTGTCCTTGATCTATCCTTGAACATGCGAACCTTAATAGAGGTTAAAAGCTTAAGTTGAGGATCACTACAAATTGTGGCCCTAGTTTGGGGAATGGATATTGTATACTTCACGTCAGGATAAAAGCCTAAGTTAATACTGGCCCTTATTGTGGTAAAGTAATAATATTGAGGTGGTTAGTCAGGAAATAAAGAAAGAAATGAAAAAGCATGACTCAAGTGAAGAAAAAGAAAAGAAAAGTTCCTTGAGTTGAGAAAAAGTATCAAGAAATGAGTTCAGAAATAAGGCATAGCTGAAAATAGAAAGAAATCACTCGAGAAAAGTTTGAAACATGAGAATAAGGATGGATTTAATAAAAAGGGTTGGGTTATGAAAGCAAAAAATGTTGGTAAACATGGTTCAAGGATAGCTTTTAGTCATTATTTGCCAAAAATGCCATACCAAAATCCCATGAACCTATGTTACAAGCCCATAAGTCCTAAAGTGATACAAATCCACTTATCACCAAGTCAAAAGATGAGTATAGAGGCAAGCCTATGGTGTTAGTCAATATGCATGAATTTCAATTATGAGAGTGAGAATGTTTCCTCAGTCCCTGAATTTTAAATGTTTCTTGAATGAGTAAGAGGGACTTCTTTTCTGTGAGGTCATTTGCGCTACTTGATTACGATATGGCTGCACCAGTGATTCTGGATAGTTAATTCTCCTCAGCTTATCATAGTTGTGTTGCCAGATTCACCATCATGTTTTATTATGCTCAGTAACTTCGCAATCTAGTTTTGGAAAATAATAGTTGGGTCCCTGGACTAGAGTGAATGATGTATATGCTATTAGTATACCTACTACATATTTTCATTGTCTACATAGATTGAGTTGTCCTATATGGACAACAAACAATTGTAAGTTGAGGGTGTTGATGTGCTATCAAAATACAACACATTTGATGACTAAAATAAGGGATTTTTGTAAGTTTGTAATGTGACTTTTTATGGTTTTTATGTGTTTTTGTGTTGTTCTTGCGAAAAAGTTAAGTTGGTATGATTTTGGAGAAAAATTGTAGATTTAACTGAAGCATAAAACATATGAGTTCACCTATGAGTCATAGCCCAAGTTACAATTCATAAGGTTCTATCATAGCAAGAAACAAAGACCAAAAACTCAGAAATCTGCTAACTGGAGGTCAACCCTATGAGGACATCCTACAAGTTGTAAGTTGCATTATAACTTGTATAGGTGGATTTGTAGTAGGAATCAGAGAGCCAAAATGTTGGACGAAAAACTGAATGGCTAGACTACGAGAGGAGCATACGAGTAATAGCCCAAGCAACGGCTCATACTAATGGGTCGTACCATGCTAAGAACATGATACGAAACCCCGACTATGACTCGTAGGTCATCCTATTCATCCTGCGAGATGTACCAGCTGCCAGTTGTCTTTTCTGTGTTATTTTTAGGGTTTGTATGTAAACACTATAAATACATTAAGTTAGGATTTTATTATGAGATTCCAGACTTTAGAACATAGTACTTTCCTTTGAATATTCTCTCAGTAATATTATTGGGTTTTAGCTTAGTTTATCATTTTATCTTGGAAAACCCATGTTGGAGATTGTAAATCTTGCTTTGTACCCATTGCTAATCTATCAAGCTTTTGAGTTTGCAACTTGTGGTATCTACACTTTTCATTGCTTTTGTTAAAACTCTCAACTATGTATTATATTTGCATTTGTTGGTTTTGCCTTAGCCATGAGTAGCTAAGCACCCACAACTTGGGGGTTGTTGAAACCATGGGTAGTTACCTTGGGATGACCAAGGTTTATTGCATCACTATGATTGGGATTTTGCATGTATTATCTATTTCTCTTCATATTTATGGTTGTTTGGTGGTGGCCAACACCAAACCCCGCATATTATCACAATCCCAACTAAGTTAGTGATGAATACAAAAAGGGAAATAGATGTCAGGATTCGATTGATGTTTCTTGTCTAATCACAAGCCTGACCAAGGGGAGGTTGATTGGGACAATAGGTAACAGTCAATTGGCATGCCATGGTAGCCGACCAAGAGCCACGGTGAAATTCAATATTCACCTTCATGAGAGGGCTAGAATAACCTAACTTACAGTCCTGTATGCGAATCTCTAATTATAGTTATGTTATCTAGGGAAATTGAGTTAACAAACTATGGGGAACACAATTTTGAAGTTGTCCCTAAAATTGAGTGTTTACTCGTATTATAGTTTAATGATTATTTTACTTTGCTTTTGAATCACAACCCCCTTCCTCATTTGGAGATTGTAGTTGTGAATGCTTGAAATGATTAGAAGTGAAGTCTTGTAGTCAAGTTGTATTCCCTATGGATTCAACCATAACCTCCGGTTAGGTTAATTACTGATAGCGATTGCTTTCTTATTAGAGCGTAAACATCATCTGATAATACAATGAAGCAATGTCATTTCCACATCCATCTAGTACCTTGTTGGGGTAAAGGACATCACATCACTGGATCCATAATAAAATAACATCATGTCCTCTTTTGGGACAAAGCAAACACCCATTTTTATGATTCAATCCTCTCCTACACTTTTCACGTAGTTATTGAGTTTGAGTTATTATTTAGTTTGAGTTATTATTTAGTTTGAGTTATTATCTTCTCTTACTTAATTCGGTGCTCAATACTCCTCCCAAGACTCTACATGCTCATAAGACATCAATCATGTGGATACACATCTAACTAGTCTCATTGGACATTATTAACTCAGTTGAGTACATTAACCATCAACTCTTGGATTAGTATCATTATCTTAGGATTAATTTCATGATCTTTAAGACTCCAGAAGCATAATGTTTCATCAATATCATCATCAGCACTCTCATATCAGTATCACAATCACAGTCACGTGTACATTCATACCGTCAAGACTCTAGACTCATCTCCTAAGTTCATTCTTGCAAGATTTAGTAAATGACACCTATAATTTATGTTAAATACATGAATTCGAAATCATTTGTTCAATAAAGCAAGTTTATATAAATTCATCAATTACACATAAGCGAAAACATGTTAAACATTATAGAGGTTTTCAAAAGGATATGCAATCATCTGAATAGTGCTAATCATAACTCATTCTATCATAATCATAGGGCACATGGGAGAATAATCCCATGCTTTAGGTCAGCATCACATGCCTGGAATAAAGGACGACACTAGTCTTCACAAGAAATCTACCTTAATCTCTAGAACCCCAACTTTTCTTCTCTTCTTCTCTCAAGAACTCTAACTCAATTTTTTTGCGTAAGACTTTAGAATAGGTTCAGAAATACTTTATAGGCAAAAAATAGACCTATGTTGGTGGATTAAGTTTAGAAGGTTAGCAAAATGTCTAGAATGCCCTTCCAAAGATTTAAAATATTGAACTTCCTTGGTACAAGTAGGTGGACCAGGTCCCCATCGCAAACCTGTCGCGTACCAGTACACTTTTTTCCAAATATTTTCCGATTGATTTTCTAATCCCATATAAATATTAGAACCACAATTAGGTGTAAATCCACAACAAGTATGCGTCCCAAACATATCACACACTTTTCTAAAATTGTACTTTTGCGTTGAAAAATTATCTTTCGATCCGATTTTTCCAAAAATCAACCAAAATCATTTTTCCACATAATTTTTCATGCTGATTATATTTTCGGCCTCAAATGTGCCAACGAAGTTTGGGAAGACGTGTTATATGAGTGTATGTCATCTAGAGGTATTTTGGTAATTTTACTGGGTGTTACATTATCTCCCCTTGGGATCATTCATACTTAAATGAAGAGTGAATAAAAATAGACTTAATACACGAATAATACTCGAGACTCATTTTATCAATAAATCAAACTCTTTAGATAATTTAATACACATCAAGGGTGGGGAGATTACCTTAGACATTCTCATCATTAGGCACAAATAGATGGGGATATTTGACTTTCATATCTTCCTTAGCTTCCCATGCTAGCTTCCTTAACAAATTGATTTCTCCATAGGACTTTGATGGAGGCTATCTCTTTGGTCCTTAATTTGCGAATTGGAACCTCTTCATATGACAAGCTATCTTTCACTCTAATGGACTCAATGGAAACTAAAGATGAAGGATTCCCCAAGTATTTCTTTAGCAGTGAAACATGAAAGACTGAATAAATCACGGCTAACTTAGAAGGAAACTCTCTCTTATGCAACATTCCAAATCCTCTTTACAATTTGATATAGACCAATATATCAAAGACTTATCTTTCCCTTCTTACCAAATTGCATGACACACTTCATGGGTGATACCTTCAAGTACACCCAATCATTCTCCTCAAACTCTAAATATCTTCTTCTCAATGTCAATGTAGGACTTCTGGCGACTTTATGCAGTCTTCAACTTCTCTCTAATAACCTTCACCTTTTCCATGGATTGGTGAATAGGGTTAGGTCTAATCAATTCAGCTTAAGCAACTTCAAACCACCCAATTGGTGATCTACATCCCCTCCCATAAAAAGCTTCATAGAGGGCCATATGGATACTTTCGTGGTAGGTATTATTATACGCAAACTCAGTCAAGGGTAGGTGATCATCCCAATTACCTTTAAAGTTAAGGAAACAAGCCCTCAACATGTCCTTTAAAGTCTGAATTATATGTTCTACTTGGCCATTTGTTTGGGGGTGAAAGGTAGTACTCAAATTCACCTTAGAACCCAATCCTTTCTAAAAAGATCTCCAAAATATGGATGTGAATTGGGCTTTTCTTTTAGAAATGATGGACAAGACAATTGCATGCAACCTTACAATCTCCCGTATGTACAACTTGGCATACTCCTCTATAGAGTTAATAGTCTTAACTGCTAGAAAGTGAGCTGATTTAGTCATCCTATCCGCAATCACCCATATCGATTCATGCTACTTTCGGGACCTTGGAACCTAGTGATGAAGTCCATATTGATCATCTCTAACTTTTTTTTGGGAATCTCAAAGTTTTGAGCCAATCCACATAGCTTTTGATGCATAACATTAACATGTTGACAACTCAGACATTTAGAAACAACCTCGGTAATATCCCTCTTCATCCACACCACGAATAGACTTCCCTCAAGTCGTGGTACATTTAGTAGAACCAGGATGAATGGAATACCTAGAGTTGTGGGCTTTAGCGATAATTCTATCACGAATACCATCAACATCGGGAATACATAATTTACTCTGGTACCTCAAAAAACCATATCCCCCTTTTGATAAAACTATCACCTTCTGTTTATGGATAACTTCTTTCACCTGAAGTAAAATAGTATCTTGGTCTTGGTTTCCTTTCACCTCCATAACTAAAGATGAAGTAGACCCATTATGGACATTAACTCCCCCTTCATCATTCTCTTCAAGTTGAACTCCAATCAGGACAATTTGTGAACTTGCTTAGCCAACTCTTTCTTTCCTTCCTCCACACGGGCATTACTACCATAAATAATTTGTTAAGAGTGTCAACGACAATGTTAGCCTTACCTGGGTGGTATAAAATTCTCATGTCATAGTCCTTGAGCAACTCCAACCATCTACGCTGCCATAAGTTGAGAATATTTTGGCTGAAAACGTCTTGCAGACTTTTATAGACGATGAACACATCAACATGCACTCCATACAAATAGTGGTACCAAATCTAAAGTGCAAATACCACCTCTGCTAACTCAAGGTCACGAGTTGTATAGTTCCTCTAATGAACATTATGTTTTTTGCAATCATAAGCTATCACTTTTTCCTACTGCATCAGCATATAACTCAATCAAACTCTAGACGCATCACAATATATCACAAAATCCTCTACTCTATCAGGCAGGGTCAACATTGGTGCAGTAGTCAATGTTGTTTCTAATTCTTGAAAGTTCTTCTCACATTCATAATAGCAATTAAAACTTGACCTTATTTTAAGTCAATCTAGTCAATAGCAAGGATAAGGATGAAAATCCTTTAAAAAATCTACGGTAGCAGTCTGCTAACTCCAACAAAATTCTTATGTTAGTTAGAGTGGTTGGTCTGGACCAATTCTTAACCGCTTCAATTTTGAGGTCGTCTACTTGAATACCATCACCTGAGACAATATGGTCTAGGAAAGACACTTACTTGAGCCAAAATTCACACTTCAAATATTTTGCAGATAACTCATGGTCTTTGAGAGTTTGCAAAACTATTCTGAGGTGATTGGCAAGCTCCTCTTCATCTCTAGAATACACTAGAATATCATAGATAAATACAATCGTGAACATATCAAGATACCATTTGAATACTCCATTAATCAAGTCCATGAAGGCACAGGTTCATTTCTCAACCGAAAGGACATCACCTAAAACTCGAAGTAACCATATCGAGTTTGAAAAACCATTCTCGGGATGTCACATTCTCCCAATTTCAATTGTGATAACCTGATCTCAGGTCTATTTTAGAGAAACCAGTGGCACCCTAGAGTTGGTCAAACAAGTCATCTATCCTTGGGAGAGGATACTTATTCTTGACTATCACTTTATTCAACCAGCGGTAGTCAATACACATTGTAAGGGACCCATCTTTCTTTCGCATGAATAGGCTAGTAGCACCCTAAGGAGAAACACTTGGCCTATTAAAGCCCTTCTCCAGAAAATCTTTTAGTTTCCCATTCAACTCTTTCAACTCAGCAGGAGCCATTCTATAAGGCGGAATAGAGATAGGCTGAGTATCGAGGAGAACATCATGAGGGTCTCCTAGTAGATCCTCAGGGAACACTTCAGGAAACTCATTCACAATCAGGACTGACTCAAAGGATAGAGGCTCTATATAATAAGTCTTAACTCGCGCAAGGTGATAGATACAACCTATAAAGATTGGCCTTGTGGTCCTAAGGGAGGGAGTAACTTACTCTTAGGTGCAACATAATTTCCCTTCCACTCTAGGGCCAGTTCATTTGGGATTTGGGATTTAACAATTCATTTCCTATAATTAATGGAGGCATAATAGGAATGAAGCCAATCCATGCCAAAAATCACATAAAATTCAACCCATCACCAACTCTATCAAGTCAGCCAAGGTATCCCTATGATAGACAAATAAAAGATAGTCTCTATAGACCCTCTTAGCTAAAATGGACTCACCAGTAGAGTGGAAACATCAAAATGTGCAGGCAAACATTCTAGAAGAATTCAAATCTATTAGACATATAAGGAATCACAAAATCTAGAGTGGCACCCGAATCAAGTAATATATATGCAAACAATAGTTCCATAATTTACACTAGCCTTTCAAATTTATACATACATATGCAACAAGAGAATCATGTACATGTCCCAAAACTACTACAGTATATTTGTCTAGATGTAAATGTGATCTTCTGTACAAATCCTAAAATTTATCTTCAATGACCATCCTCAAGCATCATCTCGGGTACTTCCTACGATATAAATAACTATCACTAAGCATGAAGCTTAGTGGTGTAAAATATAAAAGCTGAGAACCTTAAATCCCTCAATTTATGCTTCTTAATTCAAAGGGAAACACAATTAGAATATAGTAAATAGACCAAGTGAACAAATACATCAATAGTATCAAGTAGGATATTTAAAGATCTAAGTATCAAAGGTTCTTGGAATAATTTTTACAAGACATTCAAATACTAGTTTCACCCATTATGTAAGTCATGTCGTCACACCAAACGTAATCAAGTATCAAGAAGGACTGAAGTCCTATATCAAGAAGGGTGAAAATCCAATTATCAAGAGAACCAAGAACCATATTAAAGTGACTTTCTAGTTTGTGCATAAAATAGACTGCATCCATACTTAGGACGAACCAAAATTCATAATCAAGATAGCAATTGATCTGAACAAAGGCATGCTAATGGTGACAAAGTCACAGACATAAGAAGGACAAAGTCCACAAGGATGTCAAGTAATCAGACAATTCGTACAAATGGGCGAATTAAACAAGTTCCTTGCAAGTCCCAAAATATATCAGCATAACCAGATAAAATGACAAGAACATAGTTGAGATATCAAAATAACATTCTAATGTACCATCAGGTAACAAAAGCACAAGAATAAGTTTTTACACAAACCTGAACCTTTTAGCACACAATTGACCTTACCAAATTCAAGTCGTGGATAAATATGACATCCATTTCTGCAAACAATTTCCTTAAGATTGTAGAAGAGAGTGAGCACATTAATACTCATTTACATACTCATTTAATATTTAGCACTTTCAATAGGTAGAAACTAACAAGATAAATGTCAAAACTAAGTCCTATTTCTGCAAATCAGACTTTTCTCGGCTGCTTTATTTCCTTCCAACGTAACTAGATTTTGAATTGGTAAATAGACATACTAGGCTTTCCAATCTATATGAAAATTATCATATATGAATATAGGTCATAAATGATCAATAATCACTTCAAAATACCCTTTGTACAAGAATTTATAATTGAAACACTAATAGTACACCTCCAGGGATTTCTACGTCAAACTCTGGATGGAACTTTTCCTAACTTGTGTTTAATGTTTTGAATCCATAACTACCAAATTAGGTCCCAATATTAACATAAGATTGTAGAGACATGTCTTGGGGTTGCAAATAACTAAGAAGCATCACCAATTATAGCTCATACATCAAGATATGATTAAAATTACTAACTAGAGTATATAGAATGCTTCTCACAAAAAACTGGCCAAAACTTTCACTGTGTTTTATACCTTCTTTTGATGCCATACAATCATATAAAGATTTTGAAGTAAATATAAAAGTTGTAGGTATATGAATTAGCTTTTAAAAATATATTTACATACTAAAAACACAACTATATACAACGAGATATTCCATAATTACTACATATTATGCAATTTAAAGACAGAATTCAACCACTTACTAAAGGATAGGGGATTTCTCAACTTTACTCCAAGGAACTCATTTATTTTGTGTATTTTTATCAAATATAAGGTCATGAGAGAGTTTATAAGGTCATTAAACTGACTTACTTTAGGAAAAATAAATTTTATGTCAAAAGCATGTTAAAAAAAATTATCCAATAAGGTGGCTGCCCAAATTTTTCCTTTTTCATTCCTTATGTATTTTGTTCACACATAATAATTATTATTAAGGCTTGTTTAACATATATAATTGCATAAAAGTAAATAAATTTTACTAAAATGAATCCCTCCCTCATTCCTTTTTACAATTCAAGAAATCGATTTCTCTAATGACACAAACTCAAGTCAAAGAGTTGTGAAGTGTACGGGTTGATTTTATCTTGAGCAAATACCTTTTTGAAAGTGAATACATTATTTGATAATAAGGGAATTATAATATCGGTTTCAACATTTAGTTCAATTTCTTGATCCTGTCAATTACCCATCACATACAGACGGTTTGTTCTGCCTCTTGTATCCACAGTGGTACCCCTCTAATAAATGTCGGTTGGGGGTGCTGCGGAGGACGGTACTTTGTTACCTCCATCGCCCCGCCTTCTCATAGGACACTCATTATGGAAGTGTCCAACCTGTCCACATTTATAGCAAGCATTTGCACCCTCATGGCACTTACTTAGGTGGAGTTTGCCACATTTACCACAAAGTGGCTTTCCCCCCGAACCTTGAGTCACACTAGCTTGGGACTGAGAACCCTTATCCCAGAAATTTTTGACCATGAGATTTCTGATCATACTTGTTATGTTAGATGGGTACACTCATTGAGGATGGTACATAACTAGAAGATCTCTGTTGGAAGCAGGTCTTATCTCCCTTAATCTTCTTATGTTGGCTAGGCTCATGCCTTGTTGACTTAGCTTTCTTACTCAAATGCTCTTCCTTGTCCCTCTGCTTATCCTCCCCCAATTGTTGTGCATAAATCATAAGCCTGGAGATGTCCATGCTTGGAATCAGTAGTGTCACTTTGTACTCCTTTTTCACATGCTTGGCGAAGCCAGGTACGAACTTTCTCATCCTGGACCTCATATCCTAGACCATGTTCAGAGCATACTTGGATAGCTGAATGAACTTGAGACTGTACTCTTAGACACTCAACCCTTCTTGATTCAGGTTCACAAACTCTTTAATCTTTGCCTCCCTCAACTTTTGGGGAAAGAAGTGATCGAGGAAAGCACTTTCAAACTCACTCCACTCAGCAGGTTCAACATCCTCACCTCGACTATCTTCCCATTGGTTATACGAGAAGCTTGCTACATCCTTAAGCTGATAGGAGACAACTTCAACTCCTTTAACCTCAGTTGCATGTATAGCTTTTAGGACCTTCCACATATCATCAATGAATTTCATAATCAAGAAATCCTTGAAATTTCTTGTAGCAATTGGCACTTGGGAGCTAGAACAAAGAGCCTGTGGACCTCGACTACCATTCTGGAAGGCCACTAGCTGGGTGAGCATAGTAATGGTTCCCCTAAAGTCTGCCTCTAAAGTGGGGGCTATCTAAGTATTCGGCACCTGTGGAACCTTAGTATCTCTAGCAGGTTGACCCCATCCTCTTGTCCCTATCTGAGAAAGGACCTCTGGTGGGGGATTCTCAATGTTAAAGGCTGAGGCTTCTCGTTAGGTAGCGGTATACTTAAGAGGCATGATCTGCAAACATGTAACACATGAATCAGATAGGTATTTTAATAGAATTAAACTCTATCATATGATCTAAGAATACAAAAAAAGTGTAACCATTCTAAACATCCAATAGCCTCCTGCTTATAAGTGTGGTGCACAACACACCCATAAATAGGACTCTATTAGATACGACTTCATAGACTCCTTAGGACACTTGAACTTATGATATGATACCAAGTTTTTTATGTCCAGGGAGGGTACCCTAGACGTGGCCTGCACTCAGAGACTAATGCTAGTAACCAAAGGAACCACTTGGCCTCATGATAGTCAGTCAATCATTTAAATCAGCGGAAGATATTAGAATAAAGGAGACATAATGATGAGCAGCTCAGTTCACTTCAAAATCAATAAATAAGGTCCATTGGACAACAAAGTCAAATTCAACATTTATGACATAATAGTAGATTTAAAGAGAACTCAATTCAATGAAAGAAGGACGTCAACATCAAGTCATCATCTTTTAGTCTATAAAGTCTCTACCTCTACAGTCTAAAATGGTACCATGGTAGGGTATCGCTACCACAACTCAAAATAAAATTAACTCAAAGCATAAGAAATATAAAATTGTATCCTCCGAATGTGGGGGGTGGGGGGTGGAGGACTTAAGTATAGACCTTCAACAAGAAAAGGAGCTTGTGGGTGAAAATCCCACTAAAATTGAGCTCAAATTGATGGGGAAATAAACAATTATAGTTTTCAAATCAAAGCTACGGAGAATCCATCTTTAAATATCTAAAATCAGGAAATCCAAGATAAAATCAAGAGAAAAATAATGAAAATCAAGTAATTCAATGAAAAAAACACTTACTCAAAAGTTTTCCAGAAAAATCCTTAAGAAATCACCCAAATTCAAGCTTGAAATGTCAAAAATGGAGTAAAAATGATGAACTCATCACTTTAAATATATCAAAACTAACTCAGTAAAATTGTACTCTGCGAATGCGAGGTAGGACCCATGAATTAGGAGGGATGAAGATTGCAAAGATCCACGAAGGTGGAGCTGCGCCCGCAAATGTGGGGAGTTCACTAGCTGGACCTCCGGGAACGAGATGAAGGGCCATAAAGCACTCTGCAAACGTGGAGAAGAGAGGGTCGTGGATGCGGAGTTCAATGACTTGCACCAGATATCAAGATTTTCAGCCATAACACTAGAAATGGACCCTCGAGGTACATTGGAACCTAAATTACACAAACCAGACATGCATTTCTACCAGAAACAACAATCTGAACAAATTAAATTATCAAAATTCGATTCTAAGGTCTCCTCAATAAAGTTACTAATAAAACTCGATAAAGTTAGTTTAAAACTTAAAATACCAAAACTGCTCTTGCAAACTCCAAAAATTAGAACAAGATTATTTCTACTATTCGTTTCACCATTCGAAACTACTAAAACTATTGAAAGTTCGATTTCAGCTTTCAAAGTCCAAATGTTGAAAGTTCGATTTGAGCTTTCGAACTCCAAATGTTGATCAAAGTCAAACTTAGGCTCTAAAATCAACTGAAAATGCAACTTTGGGTCCAAATTCTCTAGTTTAACCCCAAATTCAATTTCGTAAAGTCTCCTAGACCAAATTTAACATTTTGGAGATAATGAAATCAATAGATTTCTAATCTGATATGCGAAACACATAATGATACAAAAACTCATTTTTTCACAACTTAATCTTCCAAAAAATGCCAAAACTTATATTTTTCGCTTTTAAAATCCAAGATTCCAGTTCCTATAAGAAAATAATTCAAAATAGGTCCAAAGCAACTTATGAAAATGCAAAATAGTAATTTTTATAGATAAGCTCAAAAATGACCAGCAAGGTCATTCCAATTTGCAATGTTTGTGTATCTTTATAGTGATTGTAATTGTTGGATCGAGTCCGATGCTAGTACATATTGGATTGGATATTACATTTTGACATACAATAGATTTAGTTTCACATTATGATACATATTGAATCGAATATCACATTGCGATATTATAACTATTAAATCAGGTGTCAATGTCACACTGACAAACTAATAATTCGAGTGTGGATCCATGAGAGAACTTTTGTGTGGCTATTATCTATAAATGATCATGACTTTTGTGTGATGATAGATAAACTGGATTAATTGTAATTGAGCATGCCCATCTCTTGTATTAACTGATATGAAAGGGCCGAAGGTCCTAAGTTTTACCAAATTTCTTAACATAGTGGTGTCACCTGTGTTTCTATGTGTTAGTTGATTGATGAGTCGGTGTCATATGTATAAGGTTGTGTGTGAGCTAGTAGAGAGAAATTGATGCATGACTAGTATAGGGATTTGTGACTTAGAGCCAGATATTGTTAATGTCTCGTCACTAGGTGTGCTAATGAGATTGTGGGAAGAAGTTTTAGTGTTTCTCTTCGCACATGCCGTCCCAGCAGATGAAATTTTGCCTTGGCAAGTATATTTGGCCCTTTTTGGTTGGGCAATACACCATCATATATGTTTTAGCTCACACAGTTATATGTTAATTACGATCTCTCACTATAACTTATTATTTTCACAATAATTTAAGAATTTGAAAGGTTTATGACCCTCCAAAAAGGACTTATGACTGTCATTACATTATTTATGTTCAACTAAAGTTTTCATTATGCTTTTCAAAATGCATTAGTCTTATTCATGTTTCATTACCATTTGTTAACTAAAATATCTATCATCTTTTCTGACTTAGCCAATCGCACATCATGACATTTTACATTGTACTGCTCAAATATATGCTTAGTACATTCAAAGTACTAATACATTTTTTTGCCTATATTGCATTATAATCTAGGGATAGTCGATATCCTAATGTAGTGGGTATCGGGTGACTGACGATGATCCCTAGCAATGCATATTGTTTGTAGAGATATTACTTTTTCTATGTCACTTGGCATAGTCTTGTTAAGGGTCATTGATGGTCATAGTTGAGGACGAAGACGATCTGTAAGAGATTCTACTATTCTTTCGTTATAGTGGGAGTTGTGTCATTATTTTTTATTTATATATTATCTGTAGAAGCTCTTGTACCTGGCTAGATTCCTTGGTAGTGTTTGGTATTTTCTTGAATTTTAAAACTTTTTTGTAAACTTGAGATTTGGTTATTATAGAATTTCTTCTTGATTATCCTTTAGTTCTTTAATCTATTACATGACTTAAATCCTTTGAGAATTAAAAATTCTTCTACGTAGTACAATAGGTGCTTGCACAATTCGATAAGTTTAACTGTGACAATAACAATAACAACTATAAGTATTTTAGTATAATGTTAAGATATTATTTCACTTCCTTTAATCATATTTATCAAGTTTAGAGATTCTAATATTACACTGGACATAATTTATTTCATGCTTATCTAAAAAAAAGGACTACAAATTTTCTCATAAAAAAAAGTGTTTGGGAATTCTTTTGATGGCTTTACAAAACCATTCTTTTAAAACATATATTTCTAGCACGTGTTATTCATAAACATTCCGATCATGTTGTTGTATTTTCTTTGACCACATTTTGTTAAAAGAAATAAAGAAAGAAAAAAATTGGCGGCGACAAGTTAGGCTAGTGACAAAAGCCGGCTAGCAAAAGACATTGTTGTAATACTGATTACATTATATGGTATTGTCATATCCCCTCTTCAAACCTTGACTTCCTTTTCTTTCATCAATTAATCTTTTCGCATATATTTATAAAAATTAATTGTCAGATTAACAATATATGTCACACTCATCCTTCATACATATGTGTCACGCTATATGTATATTACGTCTTCCAAGATAATATATCTAAGAGGAATCATATGATTTGAATGCAAGTTACGAAGGGATAAATTAGGTTAGAATTATTAATAATTAGATAAGTTATATTGAAATTATTTATTATTGATTATTTGATTTGTTGCATAAATTTTAACATTACATTATTTATTTATAAAAATACCCTTCATCTTATTAATTTTTTATATATTTTTTCTTAGCTAGCTTTAGTAATTTAATATTTATTTTTAAAATAAATTTTTTATCTTATTTCACTTAATTATTATTATGTGTGCATTTTCATAATAATACTATACGCATTTAAAATAAATTTTTTGCTTTATTTAATTTAATAATAGAACTTCCATTTTAAAGTTTACTAAAGTAAAAAAAATTATTAAAAATTAAAATATAAAAAATATAAGAATTAGTCAATAAAAATTATATCATATAGTGTAATTTCCAATAGAAATATATGAAGAAGTATCATGAAAATAAGGATGGAAGGTTGTGATATTATTATATATTGTATGAAAAATAATATAAATAGACAAAGTGACATATAAAAAGGTTTAAAAGGATTTCTCGTTATTTATCCCTTTTATTATCCGATAAGTTATCTCAAAATTAGTATACCACCAAAAAAGATGGATAACTTATTCTGATACTATTTATTAGTTCTGAAATAAATTATTTTTGATTGATTAACCAAACAATAATTTAAGAACTATTATAATTTTATTCCAAAATAATTTATATTTATTCTTCACACCAAACGACCCTATCTATAATCCACACTAGCTATATGACTTTTCTCTGTCATACTCCAAACTTAGTTCCGCACCACACTAGTATTATACGAAATAAAGAAAAATATTTAATTTATGATCATGAAAATTCTTTATTATTTTTAAGAATTTTTTTATTTTATTTGAAAAATTAGTTTATAAAATTTCAAAATTTAATATGAAGTCAAATATTAAATTTTTAAAAGTGTTTAAATTTTTTTCAATTCTATCTTCATAAATATCAAATAATGTGCTATTTTGTCTTCATCGTAAAATCTACATTGAAATCCAACTCTACGTTCACTTAAAAATTTATAAAATTTGAATTTAAAAAATATTTAAAGCTTTAGTGAAACTCCTGCTTAAAAACTCTCTGTGTATCTTAATGAGTTTCGACTAACAAACAAGTTCTAAATATGATTAAAACACTTTTAAAAATATCTATGTTTAAATTAAAAGCAATAACATTATATTTTTATTGATAAATCATTTCTAACTTTTTTTTTTTGGTCAAACGAAAAAATTCTATTAACCAAGTGAGCAAATATGTACAACTAACTCATCAACCTCTAGAGTTAGATCCTACAAAATACCAACTGCAATAGTTTCGCTACACTATGAACTATCAATTACTACAATTATTTGCACTTCATAACTAGTAGCTTCCATGTACAGTGGTAGATAAGTGTCTAACAGGGGTATTTGTTGAGTTTAGCCAGAATAGTGGTCCACTTTGCCTACTTCTTCCCCTTGCAATGTACTTGTAAAACTATCTCCTTGAGTCTATTCTTACAATCTCTTTCTTTCATTCTTGAATCTTTTATTATTTTTTTCAATCCACACATGATAGACCACGACTGTGAACAAAAATCCAAGAAAAAGTTACTTTCCTCTGTGACAAATATTACAGATAATACCTATCGAACCTCAAATTTTCAATCTCCAATTTGTGGATAAAGGCTCAACCAATTTAACAATGTTTTCCACATTTAATCAGAGTAGGCACAATTGAAGAAAAGATGGATCTAATAATCTTTGTAACACCCCCTAATTCTTTCCACCTAGTATGAGTAGATGTACAGAGAAATATTGAGAAAATAATTGAGAAAGAGCTGCCGAAAGAGGATCGACGAAGGTCATCAATAACCCATAGAAGAGGCCTCGTAAAACCCCAGGTGGCTTAGTAAAATTTTCTAAGTTTGAGGCCTGTATACAAGGCAACATACAAACCGTAAAGTATTTCATGGAGATTAGTTTCGTGAATTGGTGGTCAAATACCAACTTTTTACTATCTTGAGTTATGAGTTATCAGACGGCCTGTAGAACCTTTTACAGTTCACATAAGTGGTTTCTTGCCAAATTCCAGTAACAAGACTTATGGACCCCTTATTTACAAGAGGTTGTCTACGGCTCGTAGAATGATCTACGTCCCGTAGACAAGTTTGTCAATTTCTGTCCCTTTTAATCAAACCTTTGGACTTTTTAGACTTAATTAAAATTCTAAAACAAAGCCCTAAGTGTATTTTCACCATTCTTCATGCTTAGGGATTTCTTGAGAACACCAGAGGAGGGAGAAGAGAGAGGCTTCCTAATTCTAACACGAAAATTGACTGGAGTTTAATTTTTTCTTCTATTCAAAAATATGTAAGGCTTACTGAAGTGTATAACTACGTTTGTTCACAAACCCTCTCCATTTATTGAGTCAAAATAGAGAACAAGAGTTGAGTTTGAAAATTGTATTATCCTAATACAAACGTTTCTGCATTTATTATGAACTCTTATGGTGATGCATGAGGTACCTACTACATTGCATAGTTTCTGATATGAAATTGAGGTAAAGATTTATACTTGATAGCATGAACCCCAAATTGCATAATCTTATAAAATACTATTTATGAACTAAGTCGAGGTTTGAGTTTAATTATCTGAGTTGAGTAATTGAGTATGATTGAGCATGAGAAGCATTTTGCATTTTATCATATATTCTATTATATACCTTGCTTTAATTACGTGATGAGTCTCATTGAGTGAGTTTGAATGAATGTTTGAGTCTGAGTTAAGTTTGACCATCTTCATTGATTGAATGAGTTGATAATAAACTAAGATGTGTTAAGATGACATGACTTGCTAAGGTTGATATTTGACGTGAATGACTAAGTATTGAGGATTTAGTTGATTGCTGAGTTGAGCATGTTTTAGTCTTGGGAGGAGTATCGAGCATCGAGCTGGGAGCAAGTAAATAACTACTCTAACCCATAGAACTACATTGCCAGTGTAGAATAGTCGTACAACACATTCTAGAAACTCTTGTACAAAAGTTGAATATTTATTAGGGATCTATGAGAGAGTTGATCATCATTTACCGTAACAAGTTTAGGACAGGTGTGGCAACAACGTCGCTTTTGTTGTGCATCACCTAACTAAAGGTAATGAGATTGGATGTAGGTTAAGAGAAATTCCTAAGCAAACACTAATTCCGCATGATATTCTTAAATTGAATTTATTTCTATCGAGTCTACTTTAAAAGCATGATTATACTTTATAATTTGCATATATGGAGTTAAGCATGAGTTGTTGAGTCGAGTTGAGTGAGTTGAGCTTTATTTCTTGAGATATTGTATAAACCAGTATATTCCATGTACTGATGTTCATTTGGACCTAGATCGTTTCATGATACAGCTGCAGGTGATAGAGGACTTCGGCCCGTGCATTGTTAAAGTCTAGATCAGCGCATTCCATAGTTGGTGAGCCCTCCTTATATTCTGAAGAAGCCCTTTAATCTTCTTACTTTTATTAAGTATTTTATTTCTTTGATTTAGGCACCTATGGCCTGTCATGCTTCTATCTAGATTGTTGATTAGAGGCTTTATAGACATTTAGAAGAGCATTTGTCGAGTATTTTGTATTTCCAAACTTATTCATTGGAAACTATTAGTAGAGTTATGTCTACCTTGATGATTTTTTATTCTAATTGAATAAATTCTTCCATTGTTGAGCCGATATGGCGATGAGGCTAGGTGGTTCTCTTGGGGAATCAACAATGGTTGTTCAAGTGCTGGTCACGCCAAGGGTACCCTCTTGGGGCATGAAAAACTTAGTATCAAAGCACATAGTTCAAGAGTCCTCGGTCCATGATAACCTCTGCACCATGAACTAAAAAGTAATAGCGGACACGTGAAACATGCCTGGTGTAGGAACCTGTGATGTAGAAGCCTCTGGTGCAGGAGCAGCTAAAATGGGACATCGCTCAATATCGACTGCCTCTGATTGTTGGGGTCTCTCCTCAATAGTCGACACTGGAGTGGTAGTGGGGGCAGCCATTGAACCGTCTTAGGGTGGCTCTAGAGCAAATGTATCAGCCATGGGAGGAGGTTGTGTCCTGTGGAGAGCCACGGGGTTCTCATCAGCCTTAATTAGGATGGGAGATATAATGCGTAGCGCCAATATCAAGTCGTCATGATATGCATCATCTATACTTTGGATGTAATACAGAGTTGGTAGATCAAGATCAGAAATAGAATTAAAGTGACCTTTTGATCACCGACTCATGAATCTACTTCGCTATCATTGGGGACCAATCAATGTCATAGCTAGTTAAGATGCTAGCCACTAGTACTACTCATTATAGCGTAAGTGTGTTATTAGATACTATAGGCCGGATGCGAGATCTAATGATCGCCCACAAAAATTTGGCAAGAAAAGACAAGGAAGACTTAACAATAGGCTTCGTATGGGTGGTGACCCAAGCAGGCTCTGGACCCTGCTCAACAAAGTGGCTGGCCACCCATCTCAGTAGTGATGTCTTCTATATCGGATCTATCATGCCCCAAAGTCCCATTAGGGCGGACTGGCACCCATTGTCGATAAGGCTTGGGAGAACCAACCTGTAACTATATTATTCCTATATATATTATAAGGGGTTTCTACGTTTGACATGCCTTTAAGAAGATAAACAGTGATAACAAGCCAAAAGGAAATGCATATGACTAGGCCGTTGGGACTATGCTATCTAAAGTGCGAGATATGACTTCACTGTGCTTTATATAGTCTACGAAGCCTCTAAAGAAAGAACAACATCTGATAAGGGTCGGGACAGGCCCCGCCTCAACTAACTATGCAATATAAATATATAAGCTTTAGACATGCAAAGATCCGAAGCAACCTGGAGCTTGGTAACCACAGCTGAATGTCCTGTACTCCTACTGGGGAGATCTACTAGCACCTATACCTGCAGCATGAAATACAGGTCCTCTGTAAGGGACGTTAGTACAAGATAATGTACTGAGTATATAAAGTAGGATATATTGTATATAAAGTAACAACTCAAATGAAACTATGCATCTGTGAAAGATTATGGACTACCCTTAGTCACATTGTGGAATCATGTACTTTATGTTCTTTAGATTGCTTTACCTTTACTGTAGAATTTGTACTATAAAATCTGTGCATAGATGTAACCAAATGATCAAATGATCAGTAGTGAAACTGTATCGGAATTGTCCCTATGCTAGGTTCTTCATGAACCACTTCGGGCTACCATCCATAATACTATATTGGGATCGTCCCTATGCTAGGTTTTTCCTGAACCCCCTCGGGCTACCACCTGTCAAAACTGTATACTTTATCTTTTAATTACCTTTGAGGTGATTCTTTTAGTGGCCATAATATTGGAGCTGTAGGACTATATATGTAGCATGTGATATGTAGATAATCATATAAGACAATATGACAATGAAAGAGTACATTACACAATTGATGAAATGCGTATGAAATGGAACAAGTCATGAACTTTATCTTGTAACAGGAACTCTTGTAACTTGGTATCAAATATGTATGCAGGTTTGAAGGTGACTATATAGAGGATCATATGAACATGTAAGAGAGTAGAGACATGGTTAATAGTTGTGTCGGAGTTGGTGAGTGCCTTTATGTACCAAGGAGAGATCTATGTTTCATGCCAAGTGATAGGAAATCGAGTAACCTTACATATCTCGTTGTATGACCTCGTTACTACCTCAAGATAACCTTTCCTTCATCCAAATATTTATCTACAATATAGTAGAGGATAAAACTAGTATTAGAATCCAATGAATACATCTTGGCATCTCAATCACATAAGAAAACAATACACGGGAAGCAAGAGGGTGTTTATAAACCCAGGTGTATTCTTTTAACTTTTACTCCCCTAATCATACTTTCTAATGCAAATTAGCATATACACATCATATATAGCCTATTCTAAGTCTATAGCAGTCTTACAACAGCCCACAAAGCACAACACATCACAATTCCACACAATCTAAAAATGGACAGCATAAGGTTACCTTCCTTCGCTACATTTCGACGTTGACAACTCCAAAACTATTCCAACTTTAACTAAACTGTTCTAGCAACATTTATACACACCACCAGATATGAACTAGTTTCATAACAACAACAAAGCAGTTATTAAGGACATGAAGCAACAACTTGCTCTCCAACAGTCCACAAGTTCATACGAAGCACATAATTGTGATATCATATAACGACTCACTTTTGTTGACTGCAAAAGTAGTTAATCAGACTTTTTACACTTCTGTAAAACCAATATTTGCTGCATAATTATGTATAAATACATAGAAAAGCCAACCAACAAGATAAAAAACCTCTTAACTAACAAAAAAAGTACACAAGAATCCTTCGTATACAATCTGTCCAGAAATTCCAGCATAGGTGAGATTAACATGTCTCTTTGGTTTTGATGAACAAACCATACTAGGTGCATAGATAAGTTTACTTACTTTCAAAGTCAAGATTTAGATCTTATTTATGGACACTTGTGAGGTTGTAAAGCTAGTTTTTCAACCCTTCAAACGAGAGCAAACAACCACCTAAGAAAATAAATTTTTCCTTATCTAAGTTGAAATGAGATTGTAGGCTGGTTATTATTCCCTTTTAAAGTCTTATCTTGGCCAACTTAATTCTAACTTTTTTGACCATCTTGAACCACATGTTATTAAGCTACTTATGCAGCAGCTTGGCCCTTAGACTTGGGCCTAAATGAGTCACCAAGTTGAGGGCTTGGGCTGCTTATTTTCCAACTTTTCCATCACTTGGTTTGGGCCCAATTTGTTAAGTGTTTTATATTGTCTTTGGGGCCTTTTTAATACCTCTCTTGGGCTGAAAATATAGACTATTTATGATGCTAAAACATGGGTCTAAGTTACACCCTTAATACGGACTTTATTCATAATCGAACTTGGACAATTTCAACGTCAAGCCTCGTCTCCATTTAACTAGCAATATTAAGATAAGCAAGTAGGTGACTCACCTGCTAGCTTCTATGTATTACAAGCACCTCATTTCTCTCACTTCATTTTAAGGCCGTCATCTCCTCAATTTGACACAAAATGTGTATTTACTCGACCCTCTTAAGCGCTAGACACACATATAGCCCATTAACACAAGATTCAAGCACTTTTGAGAATTAGCGCTAATTCAACCAAACCATGTTATATATCATTTGAATTGTACTAGTAGTGTAAGGTGTGGGTTGTTACATCCTCCTCCCTTAGGAACATTCATCCACGAATGTTAGCACAATTGGATGGCGTAACCAAGTTTAAACCTTACGTACATAGATGTTTGATAACACATTAAGTATTCAATAATACCTACCTATCAATGTCCAAATTCTTCATGGTGGACATCCTCTTTAGCTTCAAATAAGTAAAGGTATTTCAATTTCATCGCATCCTCAGCTTCCCATGTTATCTCTTCTGCTTGCTGGTTCCTCCAAAGTAATTTCACGGAGGCTATTTACTTATTCCTTAGCTTCTCAACTTGATGATCTAGAATAGCAATAGGTACCTCTTCATAGGTGAGATCTTCTGTAACCGGCACATCCTCAATAGGAGTGATATGGGATGGGTCACCTATGCATTTATAAAGAATAGAGACATGAAAAAGTAGATGAAACATTGAAAGCTCTTGGGGTAACTCTAGTTCATATGCAACATTCCCAATGAAGCTTGGTAACCCTTCTGTCACGTCCCAAAGTCCCGTAGGGCGGACCGGCACCCATTGCCGATAAGGCTCAGGAGAACCAACCTGTAACTATATGCATTCTATATATATTATAAGGGGTTTCTATGTTTGACATGCCTTTAAGAAGATAAACAGTGATAACAAGCCAAAAGGAAATGCATATAACTAGGTCGTTAGTGCCACGCTATCTGAAGTGTGAGACATGATTTAACTATGCTTTACATAGTCTACAAAACCTCTAAATAAAGAAACACATCTGACAAGGTCGGGACAGGTCCCGCCTCAGCAAACTGTGCCATAAAAACATGTAAGCTCTAGACATGTACAAAGCCACGAAGCAACTTGGAGCTTGGTGACAGTAGTAGAATATTCTGTACTCTTATTGGAGAGATCTACTAGTACCTGTACCTGCAGCATGAAATGCAGGTCCCCCATAAGGGATGTTAGTAGGGGATAATGTACTAAGTATATAAGGCAAGATATATAAAGTAACAATTCAAATGAAACTGTACATCTGTGGAAGATTAGGGACCACCCTTAGTTATGCTCTGGAATCATGTACTTTATGTCCTTTATATCATTTTACCTTTACTGTAATATCTATACTATAAAATCTCTGCATTGCTGTAATCAAATAACCAACTGATCAGTGGTAAATTGTATTGGGATCGTCCCTATGCTAGGTTCTTTCTGAACTCCCTCGGGCTATCACCCGTAATACTGTATTGGGATCGTCTCTATGCTAAGTTCTTCTTGAACCCCCTCAGGCTACCACCCATCAAAACTATATACTTTATCTTTCAGTTACCTTTGAGATGATTTTTTTGGTGGCCATAACATTGGAGCTATAAGACTGTATATGTAGCATATGCCATGGGGATGATCACATAAGACAATATGATAATGAAAAGAGTATATTACACAAATGACACAATGCATATGAAATGGAACAACTTATGAACTTTATTTTGTAGCAGGAACTCATGTAACTTGGTGTCAAAGTATCTAGGCAGGTTTGAAGGTGACTATGTATGGAATCATATGAACATATAAAAGAGTGGAGACATGGTTAATAGTTGTGTCGGAGTTAGCAAGTGCCTTTATATACCCACGAGGAATCTATGTTTCATGCCAAGTGATACGAAATCAAGTAACTTTACATACCTCATCATCGGACATTGTTTCTACCTCGAGATAACCTTCCATTCCTCCAAATACTTATATACAACATAGTAAGTGATAACACTAGAATTAATAGCTAATAGATACACCTTGGCATCCCTATCACATAAGAAAATAATACATGGGCAGCAAGCGGGTGTTTATAAACCCGGGCATATTCCTTTAACCTTTCCGCCCCTTATTGTATTTTCTGATACACATTAGCATGTACACATTATGTACAGCCTATTTTAAGTCCATAACAGCCTTACAATAGCCCACAAAGTACAACACGACACAATTCCATACAATCTAAAAATGGACAACATAATGTTACCTTCCTTCGCTGCACTTCGATGTCCACAACTCCAAACTTATTCCAAATTTAACCAAACTGTTTCAGCAAAATTTATACATACAACCACCTATGAACTAGTTTCAAAACAGCAACAAATCAGTTATTAAGGACTTGAAGGAACAACTTGCTCTCCAACAGTCCACAAGTTCATACGAAGCATATAATTGTGATATCATATAATGACTCACTTTTGTGGATTATAAAAGTAGTTGATCAACCTTTTTGCACTGCTGCAAAACCAATCTTTGTTGCATAATTAAGTACTAATACATAATAAAGCCAGCCAACAAGGTAAAATCTCTTAATTAACAAGAAAAGTACACAAGAATCCTTAGTATACAATCTGTCCAGAATTTTCAGCACCAAAATATTAAAATGTACTTCTTGTTTTTCATAAGAGAACTATAGTAAACACATGTATAAACTTACGTACCACTTACTTAAAGCTGTAAGACTTCTCCAAGATCCCTAGGAGAGTTATTTATCTGCTTTGCAAGGTAAAGAAAGAAGAAGAATAAAGTTGGGATAAAGAAGAAATTTTCCAAGTTAAAAGTGAATGGATATTTGTTGCTTATGACCCCTCTTTATACTACTACTTTGGCTGACCTTATCTTGGTCTTTTTACCATCTTATAGTACACATTATTAAGCTTCTTATCCAGCAGCTTCTCCATTAAACTTGAGCCAAAATGGGCCTCCAAGTTAATGTACTTGGGCTCCCTATTTTGCCAACTTTTCTTGATTTGTTTTTGGGGCCCAATTTGCTAAGTGTATTGTGATGTCTTTGGGTCCCTTTGTATTATACTTCTTGGGCTGATAATATATCTCATTTATGACACTAAAACATGGTCCAAAGTTATACTCTTAACATGGACTTTATTCATAATCAAACTTGGACAATTTCGACGTCGAGCCTCATCTCCATTTAACTTCCAAATTTAAGCTAAGCAAGTAGGTGACTCACGTGCTAGCTTATTAAGTCCTACAAGCACCACAATTCTCTCACTTCATTTTAAGGCTGTAATCTCCTCAATTTAATACAAAACATGTATACACTCGACCCTCTTAAGAGCTAGACGCACATATATCCCATTAACGCAAGATTCAAGCACTTTTGAAAATTAGAGCTAATTTGTCCAAACCATGTTATGTTTCATTTGCATTGTACCAATATTGTAAGGTGCGTGGTGTTACATCCTCCCCCCATTAGGAACATTCTTCCTCGAATGTTAGCACAATTGATAGCTTAGCCGAGTTTAAACCTCTACTTGCACAAACTTTAACAACACATTAAGTATTCAATACCATGTACCTATT
>JAOTQJ010145731.1:10698-34700 GCA_025642045.1 Solanum sejunctum | reverse complement strand
TATGCAGCAACTTGGCCCTTTCACTTGGGCCTAATTGGATTTCAAAGTTGATGGGCCATAGCTGCCCATTTTCCCCCTTTCTCTTAGTTAGTTTGGGCCTAAATTATTAAAGAAATTGTGATGTCTTTGGGATATTTTAATATCCTTCTAGGGATAAAAATATAGTCCATTTATGATGCTAAAACACTGTCTGAAGTTTCACCCTTTAAACGGACTTTATTCATAATCGGACTTGGACAAATTCGACGTCCGTCCTCATCTCCGTTTAGCTAGTAAAAGCTAAGCAAATGGGTAATTCACCTGATAGCTTTTTGAGTCCTACAATCACCTAAATTCTCTCATTTTGTTTAGGGCCATGATCTTCTCAATTTAACATAAAACTTGTATGCAATCGATCCTCTTAAGCATTATATGCATATATCTCCCTCTAAAATGAGATTCAAGCACTTTTTAAAATGGGCGCTAATTTAACCAAACCATATCATGTTTTATTTGCATAGTATTAGTATTGTAAGATGTAGGGTGTTACATCCCGAGACTTCAAGGGATAAGAGGAAGGGGAGTGAGGCTAAGAGGGCCCGATTTGGTTGTGCTTTATCTTCTACTACTCTACCGGTTCCCAAGTATAAGAAGAAAAGGATCCCTTTTGTCACTTGTCAAGGGTGTGGCAAGAAACATCAAAGGAGGTGTTTGGGGGAAGTTGAGGGTTGTTTCAAGTGTGGTGGTGTTGGGCATAAGATAAGAGATTATAGAGAGGCCTCAAAGAAAGGGAGACCGACTGTCAAAGTTGAAGGTGCCAATGGTGGGATGACTCACCCTAAGTGCACATAGTATGGTAGAAAACATAGTGGCACATATTGGAGGAACACGAGTGCATGCTTTGGATGTGGGAAGATGGGCCACAAGATTCCTAGTTATCCATATGCTCAAAGGAAAAGTAAGGGTATTGGTGTTCAAGTTTCTCCTCTGGGCTACAAGTGTGGAAAGTACCATTTGAGAGATTGTTTGGCCGGCTCAAGTGCATGGTTCAAGTGTGGTACAAAGGATCATAAGTTGAGATGTTGTCCATGGGTTACTAAGGGCTATGAGGATGACTATCGATGTGCACAACTATACCCTTCTAGGGGGTCACTAGACTTGCATAGTACTTCACAAGGATGTTAAAGATTTTTGATTTTGATGTGTATGCATTGATGGACCCCAGTGCCACTCTTTATTTTATTACTCCTTTTGTTGCTAAAAAAAATTTCATGTTAATCTCGAACTGTTGTGTGAACCTTATGAAGTGTCTACCCCTGTTGGTGAGTCCATTGTTGCTAGGAGAGTCTATAGGAATTGTCCCATGTTCATTTGCATAAAATCTTGCCTTATGATTTTGTTGAATAAGAGATGGTGGATTATGATGTCATTCTTAGAATGGATTGGTTACATGAATATTATGCTTTTTTTGATCGTAGAGCTTGTAAGGTTAAATTCAAATTTCCTAATGAGTCCATGCTTGAGTGGAAAAGTCATGATATGGTGATCAAGGTTAGATTCATTTCTTATCTTAAGGCCCAAAAGTTGATTTCTAAAATTTGTCTTTATCATCTTATGAAAGTTGGGAATTTGGAGTCCAAAGTCCTTCATATTAAGTCAGTTTCGGTGGTTAATGAGTTCCTTGGTGTCTTTTCCGATGATCTTCCTAGTGTTCCTCCCAAAAGGGAAATAGATTTTGGTATAGACCTCTTTCTCAATACTCAACCATTTTTTCCCCTTACCGTATGGCCCCGATGGAGTTAAAGAAACAATTAAGGGATTTGATGGAGAAGGGTTTTAGAAGGCTTAGTAAGTCATCTTGGGCTGCATTAGTGTTGTTTGTGAAGAAAAAGGATGGTTCTGTTAGAATGTGTATTAATTACCAGCAACTTAATAGAGTCACCCTAAATAACAAGTACCTTCTACTAAGGATTGATGACCCTTTTGATCAACTTCTAGGGGATAATCACTTTTCTAATGTTGATCTTCAGCCTGGGTATCACCAAGTGAAGTGAGGGAGTGTGATGTTCCCAACTCATCTTTCAGGACTAGGTATAGGCACTTTGAGTTTGTGGTTATATCCTTGGGTTAACTAATGCACCTACTATATTTATGGATCTTATGGATAGGGTCTTTAAACACTACCTTGACTTGTTTGTGGTGGTTGTATTGATGATATCTTGATTTATTCCCATAGTGAGGAGAAGCAATTGAATCACTTGAGGGTGGTGTTGCAAATCTTGAGGGAGGAGAGGTTGCATGCAAAATATAAGAAATGTGAGTTTTTTTTGAAAAGGTTGCATTTTGGGACATGTAGTATTGGGTGATTGTATTAAGGTGGATCCTAAGGAAATAAAGGTGACTAGAGATTAGCCTGAACCATTGACTCCACAGAAAATTAGAAGTTTCTTGGGTTTAGTAGGTTACTACCAGAGGTTTGTAAATGGTTTCTCTTTTATTGCTTCCCCTATAACTAAGTTGACCCAAAAGAAGGCGAAATTTGTGTGGACCAATGGGTGTGAAAAAAGTTTCCAACCTTTTAAGATAAGCTTGTCTCCATTCCTGTATTGGCTCTACTGAAGGGTTAGAAGCATTTGTGGTTGTTGATGGTTCCAATTCATCATCGACTGGGGAAACAACGAAAACAAGACCTTGATTCCGCCTTGCTAGAGTTGAGGACCTTGGTTAAGGATGGTAGAATGGAGGTTTTCTTCCAAGGGGGAGATGGTACCTTGGGTACCAAGGTAGATTATATGTGCCTAGTGTTGATGACTTGAGCGACTTGATTTTGAGAGAGGCTCATGATACCTCCTATTCTATTCTCCCCAATTCCATGAGAATAGATAGAGACTGTGGGAAGGTACCTAGGTGAGGTTGATAAGGTAAAGGTTGAACATGGCTCAAAATGGACAAAAGTCATATTTCGATATGAGAAGGAGAGATCTTTAATTTAAGGTTAGCGATTGAGTTTACTTGAAAGTCTCACCCATGAAGAGTGTGGTCTAGTTTGGCAAGAAAAGGGAAATTATGCCCAAGGTTTGTGGATACTTATAGGGTGTTGAGGAGGATTCATAAGGTAGCCTACGAGTTGGAGTTGCCATTGATATGAGCATGATTCATCCAGTCTTCCATGTGCCTATGTTGAGGAATCATATAGGTCACCTAAGTGCTATTGTACCTTTAGATATTGTCAAAGGTAATTTGACCTATGAGGATGTCCCAGTGGAAATTTTGGATAGACAAGTGAAGAAGTTGAGAAACAAAGATGTGGTTTCCGTCAATGTTCTTTGGAGGAATCAACAAGTCAAAAGAGCCACTTGGGGAGCTGAGCGGACATGAAGAAGAGATATCCGTACCTATTTCATTCATTCTATTCAAGCCTAACATAGCAAATTAAGTCCTATCTATAATTTCAATCCTTATGTTTCATCCCTCATATCATTTGCATACATTTATGTTCATGGTAACAAGTTTATGGTGATTTTTGACATTCATATTGATTTTTGAAAATGATATTTAAGTGCATTTGTTGCATTCATATTGGGATGAAATCTTCACGATTACTTCCCTTATATACATTTCTTTGACATTCGGGAATGAATGTTCCTAAGGGGGAGATATTGAAATGCCCCCAAAATGCCCCCAAAATGTGCTTCGAAAATGCCCATATTCGTAATTTCTATATATCTCAAAATTTGTATGTAATATCAAAAATTCAACTTCATATTCTTGATCGGGGGAAAAATTCAGTGAGAAATGCATATAACCCCAATTTTAGAGGACTCGTAGAAAAAAATAATTTTTGCTAAATTATGAATTCTAGTGAGGGTCCGCGCCTTGGCCGCGACGCGCTAGGGGTGCGTAGATGTACATTTTCCTCCTTCGGATTTATCATAGACCAAATGCGGTATTTTTCTATTTCAGCCCAAGGACATTGGGGTAATAGTACTATACCCATTCATGTGTAAAAACACCTATACTTAGCCATTATTCACCTCTATATCACTCAAGACCCTCTCAAAACCCTCTCTAACACTTAACCAAATATTTCATCCAAATTCAAGTATCTCAAGCTTAATTCCGGATCTCAAGAACTCCATTCAAGCTTCAAGTCTCCTTCAAGTCCATATCAAGGAATCCCCAAATTTAGGTATGTGGGTTTCAACCGTTGGGTTCTTTCACCTATGGTGCCCAATCTTCCTATGTTATGAAAATTACATGTTTTCAAGTTATATTATCTATTGGGTATCTTTTATTATGGATTATAAGCATAAAATATGTTGAGGTTTTTATGAAATGTTGATTAAGTATGCATGTCTATCTATCTCAAGCTTATATTTTGAGTTGGTTTTGTCTATTAAGACTATGCATATTTTGAGCTATGAACTATGATACATTATAATATTTGATGATAGATTTCAAGGTATCTCACATGAGGATTTTACTATGTGTTGGTGGGTTGATTTATATTGAGTTTTCTCATATTATTTCACTCTTGAATTGCATGATTTTGAACTAGCATAACATACCCGCCAAGTGTTTGATAAAATGTATTTACAAGAATTCTTAAAGTTATTAATGATCTATTGCATGATTTATGAGTAAAGTGACTTTATGATGATTTTGGGCTTTCAAAGATGTATTAAATTCATGAAAATGTCTATAATGTTGTAAATGCTGGATTAAGCCCTCTTTCAAAGATTTTACCTCTTGTGAGCCTTTGATGTTAATGCAAGGGTAATGTTTGATGATGATATATTCATATGTTTTAAAGTTAGGCTCACCATTAGGGGTCAAAGATCTTTTAGAGCTACTCATGTCATGTTTCATATTTCTTACAATTTGCTAAAGTATGTATATTTTGATTATTTCGTGGGATTAGGCTTAGCACCGATGGAGTGAGGGGATGCTCTCTTTCCTCAAACAATGTGACAACATAGGAGTATACTTTACCCTTGCTTTGATAGTGGATCCATTTAGCGCACTTTCTCTCGAAATTCTTCCCGAAATGGGACAGGCTCTTGTAAGGTAAAGTTTTTCATGAAATCCTTCCCGAAATGGGAAAGGTTCCCATCAGGGGGGTTACTTCTCCAAAATAGGATAGCCTCCCCTAAGGTGAAGGATGGTTTACCTTGGCAAGTAGACCACCTCTTTGCTAGTGAGGGGTAATCATCGGGATTCTAAGTTGTAGCTGGCTTGGTCCTATTCTTTGTCGGTTGAGGTCTCTTCCCATATATGTATCATATTCTATGTAAGTTGAATGATTTATAAAGATGTTCTAATCCAAGCATTGATCATGCATGCCATATTGAGATTATGCTTATCTATTGCCCATTACTGTGTATTTTGACTATATTGGCTTATGTCTTGTTGCATTGCATCCTACATACTTAGTACATTCAAACATACTAATGTATACTTAATGCCTACGTGATATCACCATGTAGGGACTGGAGATCCTTTTGATCATCCTCCACATGGTTAGTGAGATTCTATGAAGATAAGATTTGGTGAGTCCTCAAGTTTGAGAACACTATCTACTTTTTTTGATATTCCTAAGACTTCTTTATATTGATCATTTGACATTTCGAGGGTGAGCCAGGAAAGTGTCTTGGCCCCCACTCCATCCTAAGTTTAGAGGTGTTATTGGAAATATTATGATTTATTTATGCTATAAGCTTATCTCTTTATGCTTTTATGACATCAAAGACTTCCCTTAGTCCCACTTCCCTTTTTACATTAGCTCTTCTTGCTGTTTACTTTGCTTTTGCGACCAAAAATATGTGATTGATATGTTAAAAGGCTTGTTTGGGTCCATTCGGGTTCTCATTCTCCATATCATATCTATGCCCTAGGCTTGGGTCATGACACTTACCATATGTGAAGCAAACATTACATCCAACTAGATATTCACCCTTATGGAGCTTCCCACATTTTGCACACTTTAGGTATGCTTTTGCACCTATATCTCCTTGGAGATTTGGGTTAGACCCCTTATGTTTGTTGAACTTAGGAGGAGGAATATTGGATGGACCTTGATTTCCTTGCTTCTGACCACCTTGGAATGTACCATGGCCACTACTCTTTTGTTGAAGAATCAAGCACCATCCATTCTAGCTCTCTTGGACTCCGTAGACTTCTCCCTCAATATTTCATACTCAATTTGTTCTTCATAGGTCATTAGATGAGAGATATCTAAATCTTTGATGAGCATAGCGATTTAGCATTCCTTAGAGACCAGATCTAAGACAGGGGATATGAATTTATTCATTCTAGCCCTTGGGTACAATACCATGAATGTGGAATACTTGGAGATCTTTGTGAAGTTGAGAGAATACTCGCTCATACTCATGTTTCCTTGTTTGAGGTTTATGAACTCTTGTACTTTTGGCTCCCTCAGTTACAATGGAAAGTACCTATCTAATAGTGCAAGTTTGAATACTTCCCATCTAACATAGTGCTTTCTCACCTCTTTCTTCAACTCACTGATCATACCAAACTTTTGCCACCATTTCAATTGATAAGCCACAGGCTTGTCCTTCTACTCTGATGGCACACCCATGATGATTAAAATTCTATAAGCCTCATCAAGAAACTATTTTTGATCCTCATCAACCTTTAATCCATGACACTATGGTGGGTTCATCTTCATAAAATCGCTAGTGTAGGTGCTTGAGGAACAATAACAGCATCTCTATTAGATTTGTTGGCCAAAGCTATGGCCAACATAGTAAAAGAATTACTAAACTCCGCATGAGAAACATTCTCCTCGTGTTTCTCATGAATGGCTTAATTTTCGGCCTCACCCCTAGGCAATGGAGTTCTTCTTGGTGGCATTTTCTAGAAATGGCAAAAGGAACATCATTATTTAGAGGAATAACCTTAGATACTTCTAATAGCACATAAATAATAATACAGTTAAACATTTCCTAAAATGCCTCATAGCCTCCTATTCATAGGTGTAGCGTACTTCACACACATGTACAAGGCTCTACTTGATACAATGTGTTGGATTTTCGAGGACCATTTATAAACCTAGTACTCCGATACCATGCTTTGTCAGGACCTGAGCCTAGGACCTAGAAGTGACACAATGAATGGAAAACACAAAGGCAACCAAAACACATAATAGCATATTGTTTGCATATACTTGGTTGTGGAATATAAAAATAAAAATTTAACAAATGATTCTAAGGGAATAGGGGTTATGACTCATGCTATGGGGATAGTTAGCAAGCAAGTACTAAGGGGAGGGTATGTATGACTCAAGCTATGGCAAAGTAGGGACTTAGGACTTTCATCACCTTCCATCATCAATATCACATAACATCACATAAGAGGGATAAAGACTAAAGGATAAGTCTGCATAGAAGCTAGACGATAGCATAGTGAGTACATAACCTATCATAATATGGTATCCAACAACACCTTTATGTATGAATAGGATAGGGGCCAAGACATGTCAAAGGCTCACCCTCAATATTGAAAGTAAAGTACTAGTGTCTCAACATAAGCAAGAGTGAAATCAGATATTGTCCCTACAATGGAGGACTCACCATAATAACAATCTTCACCGATCAAAGCCATCCACATAGAGGAGGATGAATAGGAGCTCCAAGCCCTGCATGGTTAGATTATGTAGGCAAAAAGTATACAATTTTACTTGGAATGTACTAATATGTGGAATGCAATGCAACAATATATAATAAGCTTCATAACAAGATGCATAATCATATACAATAAAATATAAGCTCAATATGACAAGACTAAGAATGCTAAGAAGGATAGAATATGAGCTTAACATCCTATCATCATATATATGTGGGAAGGAGACCATAACTAGCAAATAGGACCAAGCGAGCTACCACTTAAAATCCAACATACCCCCCTACGTTGGCACGGGGAGACTACTTGCGGGTAGAACTCTGCCCTCAGAGAATATGCATGATAAAATCATAAAATTGTATTATATGGATCTACTAGGGTATCCTAAAAGAAACCTTTGGTGGTACATAGTTAACGAGAGAAAGATACTTAATGTCAGAACCCTTAGGTCGAGCCCCCACCTCCTGATCCCATTTAGTGCTAAGTCATTCCAATAGAATATATTTGAAAACATTTGCATAACCATAATAATTCATAAGCTTTAAAAGCATAACATTAGCATTATCTTCATATACATAGAGTAGCTCATCTAAACATAATGACCCAATATGAGATCCATCTTCTGATGAGAATTATCCTTTCACCGTCATTATCATTCTTAAACATTAGTGTCTTAGGTCACCCTCATCATTGGAGATCATATCTTCCTTAGAAAATTTTGATATGGTAATTGGGTGGTATCATGCATGCAACTTTAAAGCATATAACACATGAGGACTATGCAAGGAAATAGTGTAATTCATCTATTCAAAAATCATTCTTAAAACAACTCACCATAATCATACATATCATATTTGAACTTTACATATAGAGTCATTTAATTCATCTCATAAAATAATCAATTTTGTTGTAACATCATAGTATCATAACTTTCATATCTTGAATCTTAAAAAATAGGTCATAGGAGAAAACCCTTGAAATCAATTTATGCAATTTCACACAATAGATGAATAACTTTGATATAAATCAAGATTAGTAGAAGTAATAAGTGTAGTCATAAGGAACTAAACATTGAAACTTGAAATTTGGTAAAATAGATTTTGGAACTCCATGGGTGGAAGAACCCATAGATGAAGAAACCCACATACATTTTAAACCTTGAAACTTGACGAAGATGACTTATAAACTATAAGAATCCCTTTTTGAATCTTTGTCTTTAATGAAGGAAGCTTGATCTTCAAGTAATTAAAGAGGTTTGATAGAAGATTTTTAATGCGAAGTTTGAGAGGATTTGAGAGTTATTAGAGAGTGGATTAGGCCTAAAAATAAGAAAGTTTTCGTGCAATTATGTATATAAAGGTGTTGAAATAAGTCCCAACTAATATACTATGCAAGAAAGGAAACTTTAAAAATTTGTACTATCGGGGAACAGGTGTGGGACACGCCATTGTCACACACCATACTGGTTTGCACAATTTCATTCAAAAAATTATTTTTTGATACGGGTGACCTAAAAATTCAAGGTGACCTTTTTCCTATACAATGTTTTCTCTTGAAAAATAATATGAAGTTGAATTTGAAAAATAAGGCGTGGATTTTCAGATATTCTAGAAGTATGTTATAGGGACTTTCCAAGCTACGCTGAAGGGTGTTACAAATTCATACTTCATTAAAATCATACTCTCATAGTTTGTAAAATGATCATCATAATATTTTATTAAAATATCTCATATCATAGGAATAGCTTATCTACTTTATCTTTCTTAGAGTGTGGATAGATATTCCCATCTTAACATCATTATCATAAACTTTAGAGTCTTGATTACCCTGTTCATCATATCATCATTATCATCATAACATCATAAACGTTGTCATGAAATATTATCGGCATTGTCATTTAAAACATGCTTTTACATACTTGAGATCATAGTCATAGAAATTCATAGCTCATAAGAGACTAGGGCTAAGTGTAGGTCCTTGAACAACTGAGTCAAAATCATGCAACCGGATGAAAATCATCAAGGAAATATGCAATTAAAATCAATTTAGATCATTAGTAAAGGAACCAACATCAAATCATTAAGCGCTAATCATACTTTCTTGAACTCATACGGATTTGCTTGAAAATCATATAAACCACATAATTCTTCATAATTCATATAGATATAGGTTTAATAACCATGAAATATTTATAATTCATACATTGGGAATAATAGCATAAAAACCCATAGGAAATCATCATGAAACTTTGATAAAAAGAAGATATGGGATTGGATATCATGGATGAAACTAATCCATGAATGAAGCTGTATATACCTCCAGTAAGATACAAAAATTGAATAGAAAACCTTGGAATCCTTAGCTAAGATTTAAACCCTAGCTTCAATAGAGTCCTTATTCTAGAGAGAGAAATATTTGAGAACCTTTGAGAGAATTATGAGGTGAATAAATTAGAATGAGTTAGGAATATAATTTATAGGGTTGGGGTCGGTTAAGTTTGTTAGGACATCCAAAAAGATGTAGTTTAGGACTTAAATGAATTAAAAATATCAAAAACACCCTTCATTAAAAACTATCGAAGCTAACCACGAAACAACATGCACGAGCCATGGGTTAATATACTACTCATGAATTGGCTCGTAGAACCTGTGCCACTAAAAGTTGAGTCATTGAAATTCACACCTTTCGACCCAAGAACATGCTGGATAGCTCATCATTTCTTTTATAGGTCATAGCTTGCTCAGTAGGAACTCCCCATACTTAGAAAATTTTTGACCATTCAAAGATTTGTTCGACCACACCATCCATGGTCGTGGTTTCATTGACGACCCATATTGTTAATCATAAATCAACTTCCAAAAATTCCTTAATTGTTGACTTTCACTAGATTAATTCTGCGAAACCTTCCTATGAACCATGGATCCTTCCATAAGTTGTAGACTAGCTCATATGACCAAATCAGTGTCAAAATTCTTTAACTATCATGTCTCATGCCCACGAACATAAGGATGTTATAGTATCTCCCCTTAGGATTGTTCATCCTTGAATGAGATAGAAATATACTCAAATTTGAGTAGAAACATAGTCACCATCATAACATATATGCAAAAATGAAACTTAATCATCATTTTCGTAAGAATCATCAAACTTATGCATTAAATATCATTAAAAAATAATTTCATGATCATGAATTCATGCAACGTAACAAGAGACATATATTCGTTAGATCTTTGGAGGAATAGATTGTTTTAAGTATCTTAGGCTTTAATGGTAAGGACCTAGATCTCATGAGACTTTATTGATGCTTAAAATCAAGTTTCCAGAGATGTGTGACCTGTGGGAGATACTTGTGTAAGGCTTTATCTATCATAAGAAAGGATTTAGGCTTGGTGGCCATCCAAGGAACCTCCCTTGACTTGTGCTCCTTACCTTTTGCCATGGAAAGGGTCCTTGGTAGGAGCCCCAGCCTTCAAGCCAATAAATTGGCTTAGGCAACTACCAAGGGACCTTGTACGGGATGTGCAAGCCATCATGAGCCATGGTGGGGTCTTGTGGTACTTACCATGAGCTGAGTGAGGTGTTTCTTGAAGTCCTCATCATAGAATGTAGTTCTAAGTATAAATTTACTATCTCAGAACTTGAGTCATTTGTATGGACCAGTGTACGATTAGTGAACCTTTGAATGAACCGTGAAACCATCAGTGCAAATGACCTTAGTCTATAATTTGGCTAAGTGTGTGAAAACCCTTACCATAGACCTTTGTACAATCCATGGTCAAGTTCATTAACCGTGGTGCCCTTTCACGGCCACTTGGGCAAGTCTTAGTGCTTGTTTGATTAATGACTTTCTCATAATTATGGTAATTTCTGAGGGTCATTTATAACTTTCTAACCTATCTTAAATCCCCGAAAAGACCTATACTCCTTCATTCATGTTCAAATTTATTCATTATACTTAGAATACTCAAAATCTCTCTTCTAAGTACTCCTCTTAAGTGTGCTGTTGAATAATCAACTTGGAAATTCAAGAAGGGCTTTCTTCTCAAATCAATTTCTTCTAAATTCTTCTAAGTTATCTAAGGTATGTGGAATTGTTTCATGGTTTCTTTCAACCATGAATACCCAAAAGATTTCTTACTTCTTAAATTATGAATTTCAAGCTTACTTTGAATATGAGTCTTTTAAATTAATGTTGATTTTATTCAATTGAGATATAGGTTGTACTTAATTGTTGTATTTAATATGGTTTAAGCCCTAATATATTGAATTGCATTTATATTATGAAGGTTTGAATATGCATGTCCCTTTAAATACTAAATTTAGGCATGAGTAATCTCATTATACTTTAAATGTGAATTTCCTCATGGATTTACTTTGATTTCATCTTATATTGTTATTTTAAATATGAATCTCTATTGCCCATGCAATCCTCTCATCATTCATGAATATTGATCTTCATGAGATTTATGATGGTTAAGTGCAATTATGATTTTGAATATAGTTTCAAGCAAGTATGAGTATGACAAGAATGTGATCACATAATGTCTATGATATGGCTCTTTGAGCAATTATGGGTGTTTACACTACTATGTACAAGTATGGAGGAACTATTCCTATGCATGAAAGTATGACATAAAGTATGATTTAATTTTTTAGCCCAAGTGAGTATGATTTAAAATAGCATGCATAAGCCAACCAATTGTCATATTTAGTTTCCTACTTTTGAATGATTTCTAATGATGAGGGTTTGATGATGAAGTTTCTTATGAATGATGAAAAGGTTTCACTATATGTATACTAGTTCATGAGTGTTATAGAGGATGAGGTACATTAAGTATGATGTGAAATTTGTTGAAATCTTATAAAAGCTATGTGTTATTGTAAATCCCTTCTGATGATATTATGTTATACAAGTTGTGAATGTCATGATTACCCTCATGTTTGTATGTCCAACGGGACTAGTCTTATAAAGTTTATCATGAATGAATGATTAAGGTATGAGTCCTCTACCTAGTAAATCTTATGAGATGATGATAGGTTGATAGTAGAGGCATATAAAAGATTATGATGATGAGCCGACAATAGAGGCATAGACAAGATCCATGAGCTATCCTTATGATGATGATTTATGTTCAAAAGTTTTATGGGATGGGTTAGTAGAATGCCTTTCCATTATTTCAAGATGATTATTTGATGGGTCAGTAGAATACCCCTCCATACTAGATGATTCTATGATTCAAGTTATGGTTATTCTGTGAGAATAAAACATAACCAAGTGGACTTAGGATAAATGTGGATGCTTCCTACTAGCTAGGGTAAGAGACCATTAGTAGAATTCTATTGTCCGATAACTACATGCCACCATAGGAAATACGGTCAGTACTAATAGAGGTTGGCTACTAGACCACCCGTTAGTAGAGGTTGCTTAATAGCTTGCTTTAGTGGATCCACTTAGACATCTCAAAAGGTCGCCTTGGTAAGTGACTTCCCCCTTTCTTCTGTGTAGGGGAAACATTAGGGCTCCATGGCTTAGCTCACATTGTTTATATCGGTTAAAGGTTCCTCTCACACATGTCTAAGTTTTCCTTATGGTCCTAAGTTGTCCCTCTTACGATGACCATGTTGATTCCTTTATGTCATGTCCAACGGTGTCTTGTAGTTGTATGACTCATAACTCTAAAGCTTACATGGTTTTCTTTGCATATGTTATGGTCCTTTGTTATTATTTTTGGCATTTCTCATAAAGGTATATTACCTTCTTTCCAAGTATAGATGTGTCCTTCAGTATAGATCTGACTTGCTTGTCCAAGGGTGCTGGACTGCAATACTAGAAATGAGATGGATATTTCAAGGCTCATGACTTATGTGGAGAAAATCAAGGATGAGATGATAAGGAATAAAGAAAAAGAGTCTAAGAGATCTCATTTTGAAGAGGGGGTATAGTCATATATAAAGACACCTGAGGCTATGAGTAAGAAGGAAAGAAACCCATATCTTACTTGTGAAAAGTGTGGTAAGATGCACCTAGGAGTATACTTGGCGGGACAAGAAGGTTACTTTGAGTATAGTGAGTTAGGCATAAGAAAAGGGATGTCCTAGTGGCTGCTAGGAAGGGAAGAGTGAGAGAGCTCATAATGCTACTCCAGGTACATATGTGTTTCCTTGAAAACGTTGATGGTTAGTACTAAATGGTTTCGTAAGTTGTGGTGCTATGATTGATGTTTTGATAAGTGGTTGTGTTAGCATATTGGTAACAATGGTAGTTCATGTTCAATCTCATACATCATTTATTTAGTCTTGACATGTTACTTATTATGCAAGCATGCTAATGAGTAAGTTGATGGACGTTTCATTTGCAATTATCAAAAATGTGCTACTCATACTTTTAAAATAATGTCCATATTAGAGACATTGAACATTGCATGAAAACAATGTTTAATTTATATTATTGTTTTAGTAAGGAGTTGATAGATATTCCATTCTATTCATGAGATCTCTATTCACATTCAAGGACGAATGTTTCCAAGAGGGATATTGTAACACCCTTCAACGTAGCTCGGAAAGACTCTATGATGTATATTTTTTGAATATCTTAAAATCTGTACGTTATATCACAAATCTAACTTCATATTCTTATTAAGAGAGCAAAATTGTGCGGAAAAATAGTTACCTAGAAGGAATAGGTTACCTATGTCAAAAAATATTTTTTAATGAAAATACGCAAACAAGTAGGGTCTGCAACAAGTTCACAACGTAGACTTGCCGTGATATAGGTTAAATTTTTTTGAAAATCATCATTTTTACTTGAGGTAAATTAGGTAATAACCCAATATCTATATAGACGGGAACCCTTCATCTTTTTGGACATTCTATTTTTTTTACCCTAAATCTCTCATAAACACTCCCAAAATCCTACAAATTCATCATCAAATCCTCTATCCAATCTTAAGATTTTCAAGAACTTATGTTGGAAATCAAGAACCCAAGTGAAGCCCAAGCCTTCTTTAATTTTCATTCAAGAAAATCTCAAATTTAGGGTATGTGGATCTTTATCCATGGGTTCTTTCACCCATGGATCTCAACTCCCCCTTAGTCATAAAATTACATAATTTCAAGGTTAGATTCTTTATGGATATTTCTTATTATGCATCATAAACATAAATTATTTTTTATTTTATCAAGTATTGGTTGATTACATATGAACATCTCTTTAGAGCTTATTCCATGAGTTGATTTTTATCTATTGGAACCATATATGATATGAACTATGAAAACTATGGAAGATTATGCATATTTATGATAGATTTCATGACATCGAAATATAAGCTTGAAAGATCATTGAAAGATAAGCTTGTTTCCACTCCTATCTTGGCTCTACCAGAAGGGTTGGAAGGATTTGTTGTATATTTTGATGACTCAACAATTAGTTTGGGGTGTGATTTGATGCAAAGTGGTAAGGTGATAGCATATCCCTCTAGACAACTTAAGGTGCATAAGAAGAATTACCCCACCTATGATCTTGAATTGGCGGTCGTGGTATTTGCTTTGAAAATTTGGCATCACTACTTATATGGGTTTCATGTTGATGTGTTTACTAACCACAAGAGTCTCCAATATGTATTCACCCAAAAAGATCTTAACTTAGACAAAGAAAGTGGTTTGAGCTCCTTAAATATTATTATATGAGTGTGCATTATAACCTTGACAAAGCTAATATTGTGTCCAATGCTCTAAGAAGGGTGTCTATGGGTAGTCTAGCTCATGTTGATGATGGTGGCAAAGAGGTGGCTAGAGATGTTCATCGGTTTGCTAGATTGAGGGTTAGGTTGGATGAAGTTGATAGTGGGGGTGTAGTGGTTGTTGATGGTTCTAAATCATCCTTGATTGAGGAGGTTAAGGCTAAACAAATCTTAACCCCGCCTTACTATAGTTGAAGGCCTTTGCGAGAGATGGTAAAGTGGAGGTTTCCTCCCAAGGGGAAGATGGTACCCTTAGTTACCAAGGTAGATAGTGTGTTCCTAATGTGAATGAATTGAGAGAATTGATTTTGAAGGAGGCCCATAATTTGTCCTATTCCATTCACCCCGTTTTTACAAAGAATGTATAGAGACATGAGGGAGGTATATTGGTGGGGTGGTATGAAGTGGGACATTGCCATGTTTATATCCGAATGTCACAATTGCCAACAAGTGCAAGTCGAACATTAAAGGCCGAGTGGCCTATCTAAGATATAGAGATTCCTACTTGGAAGTGGGAAGAGATCAACATGAATTTTGTGGTTTGGTTGCCTAAGACTAGGAAACATTTTGACTATATTTGGATTATTGTGGATAGAATGATAAAGTCGGCTCACTTCTTACTTGTTAAAACTACTTATGGTGCCGAAGATTATGCCAAGTTGTATATACATGAGTTAGTTAGATTGCATGGGTGCCGTTGTCTATCATTTCGAATTGTGGTGCTCAATTCACTTCTCACTTTTCGAGGTCTTTCCATAGAGGTCTTGGTACCAAGGTTAAGCTTAGCATGACCTTTTATCCCCAAAAGGATGGCCAAGCTGAGAGAACTACCCAAACCCTTAAGAATATGCTTAGAGCTTGTGTTTTGAAGTTTAAGGATAGTTGGGATGAACATCTTCCGCTCATTGAGTTTGCTTACAACAATAGCTATAACTCAAGCATTGATATGGCTCCTTCCTTTTGAAGCTCTTTATGGTAGGCATTGTAGATTCCCAGTTAGGTGGTTTAAAGTGGGATAAATGGTGTTGCTAGGTATTGACTTGGTCATGGAATCCTTGGAGATGTTGAGGTTGATAGGGGAGAGATTGAAAACAACCCAAAGTAGACAAAAGTCACACTCCGATATGAGGAGAAGAGATCTTGAGTTTAAAGTTGGTGATTAGGTTTACTTGAAATTCTCACCTATGAAGGGTATGGTTCAATTTGGCAAGAAAGGGAAATTAAACCTAAGATTTGTGGGTCCTTATAAAGTTTTGAGGAGGATGTGTCAGTTTGCTTAGGAGTTGGAGCTGCCTATGGAGATGAATATGGTTTATCCAATTTTCCATGTATCCATATTGAGGAAGTGTGTGGATGACCCAAGTGCTATAGTGCCCTTGGATGTTGTGGGTGTTGTAGAAGATAATTTAACCTATGAGGAGGTCACGATGGAGATTTTGGATAGGCAAGTTAAGAGGTTGAGGAATAAAGATGTAACTTCTGTCATGGTCCTTTAGAAGAATGAACAAGTTAAAACTGGCACATAGGATGCCGAGGCTGACATGAGAAAGCGATATCCATATCTCTTCTACTTTACTCAAGCTAAAGGTACTAATTTAAGTCCCCTATATGATTTTAAGTCTTAAGTTTTAGCCTTTATGTCATTTTGCATGCATTCTTGTTTATTATAAAAAGTTTATAGTGATTTTTGACACCTATGTTGAGACCTTTTTGAAAGTGATGTTTAAAAGCATTAGTTACAATCATGTCAGGCTGAAATCTTCATGATTATTTCTCTTATGTATGTTTTTGACATTTGGGCTTGAATGTTCCCAATGGGGAGATATTGAAACGCTCTAAGAACACCCCAAAAATGTGCTTCGATAATGCCCATAATCGTGATTTCCATAGATCTCAAAATACATGTGTGATATCAAAAATTTAACTTTTTATTCTTGATCACGGGAGAAAATTAAGTGTGAAATAAGTATAGCCGTAATTGAAGAAGACCCATAGTAAAAAATACGTTTCTCAAATGTTCATAAAACAATGTGCATTGTGACCAGTCTGTAATGCAGACTGGGCGTGGATCAGTGTAAATTCCTCCTACGCGATGGATCTGTATCACTGACTAGTTTAACTTTTTTCTTAATTTTCTGTGTCGGCCCAATGGCATTGGGATTATAGCCCTATGTCCACTTATGCGTGAAAACAACTATACATAGCCATTTTTCAACTCTATATCACCCAAGACTATCTCAAAACCCTCTCCAAGACTTAACAAAATATCTTATTCAAATTCCAAGGATTTCAAGCCTAACTTTGTATCTCAAGGATTCTCTTCAAGCTCAATACAAGAAAACCCAAGTTTGAGGAATGTGGGTTTCATCCATTGGGTCCTTTCACCCATAGAGCTCAATCTTCCTTTTTATGAGAACTGCATGTTTCTAAGTTGTATCATATATGGGTATCTCTTATTATGAATTTTGATTATAAATAATATTGGGATTTTATGAAATAGTGATTATGCATGTTTATCTATTTTAAGCTTATACTATGAATTGCGTTTGTCTATTGAGACAATGCATGTTTTGAGCTATAAAACTATGATCTATTATGAGATTTGATGATGGATTTCAAGGTATCTTCCATAAGGGTTTTACTATATATTGGTGGGTTGATTTACATTGAGCTTTCTCATATTATTTCACTTGAATTGAATGATTTTGAACTAGCATTACACACCCACCAAGTGTTTGATAAAATGTCTTAACAAGGATTTATAAGTTATTGATAATCTATTACATGGTTTATAAGCCAAGTGACTTTATGGTGATTAAGGGCTTCCATATATGTATTGAATTCATAAAACATATCTTTAGTGTTGTAAGTTGACCATACCTTGTTGGGGGTTTGCATGCCCAATCATCTTGTTGAGGGGGTGACATGCCTCAACAACCTTTTTGGGGGGTGACATTCCTATACTACCATGTTAAGGGGTAGGTAACTCGACCATCTTGTTAGGGGTGACATGCCCATACTACCATGTTGAGGGGTAGATACCTCGACCACCTTGTTAGGGGATGACATGCCGATACCGCCATGTTGAGGGGTGGATACTTCAATCACCTTCCAAGGGGTGACATTCCTTGTATTCTATGAAATAGTTGCTTGGTCTATAATTATGGTCTCCTACCACACATTTATTATATTTTATACAAGTTGTATGATTTACAAATATGTTTCTACTTCAAGCATTGATGTTGCATGCCATATTGATATTGTACTTATCTCTTGCTTATGATTATGCATTTTGTCTATGTTGGCTTATATCTTGTCGCATTGTATCCTATATACTTAGTACATTCAAAGGTACTAATTCATACTCTATCCGTACATGATATTACCATGTAGGAATTGGACCACTCTCGATCATCCCCCATGTGGCTACTTTGGCATTTTGGAAGATGAGCTTTGCTGAGTCCTCAAGTATGGAGACACTAGTTATGCTACTTTTACTATTTGATGTCTTTTATGTTGAATACTTGATGGTATGAGGGTGAGACCGAAAAGTGTCTTGGCCCTACCCAATCTATGTTAGAGGTGTTGTTAGAACAATTGATGTATTTATGCTATGAGTTTGACTCTTGAGTATTTTATGATTATCAAAGACTTCCATTAGTCCCTTTTCCCTTGTTTATATCTCTTGTTGTTGTCATTTTGCATCCATGACCAAGGATGTGTAATTAATATGCTAAGAGGCTTGTTTGGGGTCCCATCGGGTTCTCCATTCACCGTGTCATGTCTAGGCCCTAGGCTTGGGTCATGATAATGACTTAGAGGCATTGTTGGACATCATGTAAACTCTTTGTATAGGTTTGTGTTATGTTATGCTACTTTGCGATGCAGATTATGATTAGGGTTATTTCTTGATGTTGACGATATGATGTTATGTTCATGATGAGTTATGGAAATGTGGAAAGTCCAAAGTCCCTTCTGTCCCTAAGACGTGCATCATACTTACCTTCTCCTTAGTTCTGATGTGGTGTGTGGTTTGTTAATACATGTAAATCCCTATCTCTATGACACACCCATAGTGTAGGTCATACTTTAGCATCCCTCAGAACTAAGTGTTTATTGCCCAACTATATGCTTCTAAACCAATGATGTGTATGTGGATAATATGATGCTTTTTTGGGGATTCTCGAGTTCTTATTCGCCATATCACTTCTAGGACCTAGGCTTGGGTCATGACAAGTTTGGTATCAGAGCACTAGGTGTATAAATGATCCATGAAGTCCAACATGCCTCATCAAGTAGAGTCCTATTCATGGGTGTGAAGTGCATCATACATATGAGTGAGAGGCTATGATGACGTTTTAGGAATTATCTCACTTTCTCATGTCTTATGTCGTTAAGACTTCCAAACTTTGATGATATCCTTGTTGCCTTACATAAGTTGCCTCCATGAAGAGCCCATCTACCAAGACAGGCCCCGAACAATAAGGACCATGTCCATCAAGAGCCTCGGGTGAATTTTGAACTACCTTTCCTATGATTTTCCAAGGGGTGACCAACCAGGCTAGGCAGGCCAATCATCTTCCTCATGCTCCCACACTCTGTCTGCTAGGGTAAGATATTTCACTAGGATGAATGCTTTGGAGTTTAATGGGTCAAATGCTGATGAGGATGCTCAAGACTTCATTGATGAACTCTCTAAAGTGTTGAATATTATAGGGTTGACTTCAGAAGAGAAAGTTGAACTAGCTGTCTATCAATTGAAGGATGTGGCTTAACTATGGTATAACCAATGGTTGATGGATAGGGTTGATGATGATGGGGTTGGTTGGCCAGAGTTTAAATTTTGCCTTTTTGGACTATTTCTTTCATCTTAATCTTAGGCAGGCCTAAATAAAATTTATCAACCTCAAATAGGGTGGTATGAGTGTGAGAGAATATGCCCTCAAATTTACAAAGCTCTCAAAGTATACTCTTATGCAGTGGCTGACTCCCGTGCAAGAATGCAAGAGCTTATTTCTGGGATCTGTGATTAGGTTGTAAAAGAATATGGTACAACTATGCAATGCGAGATATGGATATTTCTAAGATTATGAATTATGCAGCAGATTATAGGGGAGAAGCTCAAAGAGAGGAGGGTGAATGATTCTAATGGAGCTCTTTATGATGGTGGGTTCTCCAACTCTTATAGTTGTGGTAGATATGGTTGCTTCAATCAAGACTAGGGTTCAAATGCTAGAGATTCCAATAATGGAATGCCTCCTCCTAAGGTAACAGTTGGAGATGGACCATTACATCCCAAATGTGATAGGTGTGGAAAGAGCCACCCTAGAAGGTGCTTGTGGGGTTTTGGTACTTGCTTTAGGTGTGGTAAAATTGGCCACAAGCAGATTAATTGCCCAAAGGCATCTAAGAAAGGACAAGTGGCTCCAGTTAATCAAGGTCAACAAATGTTCCAGCAGGGTAGTGCTCCCAAAAGTAATAGGTTTCTATGCTTTCCATGCTAGATAGGAAGTAGAGGAGACTCCAAATGTAGTGACTGGTATGTTAAAAGTCTTTGATTTATTTGCTTATACTTTATTTGACCCGGGTGCAAATTTATCTTTTGTGACTCCTCTTTTGGCTGTTAAATTTTGATTTAGTCCTGAAATCTTAAGGGATCCCTTTTTAGTATATACTCCCATGGATGAGTCTATTGTTGTCCAAATATTTTATTGGGGTTGTCCTATCTCTTTCTTGCATAAAGTCCTTTCATGTGATCTTATAGAACTTGAGATGTTTGATTTTTATATTACCCTCAGGATGGATTGGTCACATGCTTCATATGCCTCTATCAATTGTAGAACCCAAAAAGTCAAATTCCAGTTTTTGGATGAGCCTATTCTTGGGTGGAAGGTTAGTGATTCTGCTATTAAGGGTCAGTTTATTTCTTATATTAAAGCCTGAAAAATGATTTCTAAATGATACATCTATCATATTATGAGGATTAGAGATGTGGAGTCTAAGTTACCTACTCTTGAGTTGATTTCGGTGGTTACTGAGTTTCTGGATGTTTTTCCCAAAGATTTTCCCAGTATTCCTCCTAAAAGGGAAGTGGATGTTGGCATAAATCTCCTTATGGATAGTCAACGTATTTCCATTTCGCCCCATTAGATTGAACCAATTGAAGTAAAGGAGTTAAAGGATCAGTTGAAGGATCTACTGGAGAAAGGTTTTATTAGGCCAAACATATCGCCATGCGATGCTCTACTGTTATTCATGAGAAAGAAAGATGAGTCATTTTAGATGTGCATTGACTATAGGCAATTGAATAAAGTGACCATCAAGAATAAATATCCGTTGCAAAGAATCAACAACTTTTTTGATCAACTTCAAGGAGCCACCTATTTCTCAAAAATTGACCTCTGTTCTTACTATCATCAATTGAGGGTCGGAGAGTATGATATTCCCATAATAGCTTTTTGAACTAGATATTGAATTTTGTATTCGTGGTGATGTCGTTTAATTTGACTAATGCTCCAACTGTGTTTATGGATCTTACTAATCGGGTGTTCAAACCATTTATTGATAGTTTTGTGGTGGTCTTCATCGATGCTATTTTGATTTATTCTGAGGAGAGCGGGAGCATATGAATTCTTTAAGGTTAGTTCTTAAGACTTTTAGGGAGAAACAATTGTATGCCAAGTTCAGTAAATGTGAGGTTTAGTTGGGCGAAGTAGCTTTTTCTGGTCATGTGTTTTCTGGTGATGGCATTAAGTTTGACCCAAAGAAGACTGAGGCCGAGAAAAATTTCCCTAGACAATTGACCCCTTCAGATGTTCAAAGTTTTCTTGGGTTGGCTAGTTATTACAGGAGGTTTGTTGAAAGTTTCTCATCTATTGCATCTACATTGACTAAGTTAACTCAAGAAAGGCCAAGTTTATTTGGTCAGTAAGTGTTAGAAGAGTTTCCAGACTTGGAAAGATTGGTTGACATCAACACCTATTTTAACTTTACTAGATAGCTTAGATAGGTTTGTGGTGTATTGTGATGCTTTATAGATTGGGTTGGGTTGTGTGTTCATGCAACATGGTAAGGTGATAGCTTATGAATTAAGGCAATTGAAAGTGCAAGAAAAAAAATTATCTCACTCATGATCTTGAGTTGGTGACGATGGTATTTGGTTTTAAAATTTGAAGACATTATTATCTGCGGTTCATGTTGATGTGTTCACCTATTACAAGAGCTTGCAATATGTGTTCACCCAAAAAGATCTTAACTTGAGGCAAAGAAAGTGGTTGAAACTTCTTAAGATTATGATGTGAGTGGTAAACATCATACCAACAAGGTAAATATCGTAACTGATGCTCTTAGTATGCTATCCATGGCTAGTGTGGCCTATGTTAATGAAGGGAAGAAAGAATTCGAAAAGAATATCTATTGTTTGGCAAGATTGGGTGTTAGATTGGCTGTACTACTGATGGTTGTATTCATGTTAAGAATGAGGTTGAGTTTTCTATGGTTGTTGATGTCAAGGCAAAACAAGACTTGGACCCCATCCTTGGTTGAGTTGAAGAAGTTAGTTGTCGGAAAAAAATGTAGAGCTTTTCTCCCAAAGGAGATGGTGTGATTCGGTATTAAGATCGGTTGTCTGTTTCAGATGTTGAAGGTCTTAGAGAAGTGATCATGAGTGAGGCCCATAACTCTCATTATTCTATATAGCCGGGATCTACCAAGATGTATTAGAATTTGAGGGAAGTATATTGGTGGCATGTTATGAAGAAAGACATAGCCAAGTTTGTCTTTGAGTATCCTAATTGTCAACAAGTAAAGGTAGAATATCAAACACCCGGTTATTTGTCTCAAGATATTGAGATTCCTACTTGGAAGTGGAAAGATTTGAATATGGATTTTGTGTTTAGTTTGCCCCGTACCCAAAAGTAATTTGATTCTATTTGGGTCATTGTTGATAAGATGTCTAAATCGGTTCATTTCCTACCGGTCAAGACTACTTTCAATGCTAAAGATTATGCAAAGTTGTATATTCGAGAATTGGTTTGGTTGTATAGTGTACATATGTCTATCATATCAGATTATGGCACCATGGTGTGCATGTCTATCATATCGGATTATCAAACCCAATTTATTTCTCAACTTTTTAAAATCATTTCAAAAAAGGGTTTGCACTAAGGTAAAGTTAAGTACGGAACTAAGGTGAAGTTAAGTGGCGCTTTACATCCTCAAATCGATGGACAAGCCGAAAGGACAATTCAATCTTTCGAGTCATATTGAGGACTTTTGTGCTGGAATTCAAGGGTAATTGGTATGATCATCTACCACTTATTGCGTTTGCCCACGATAATAGTTTTCACGCTAGCATTGGTAAGGCACCATTTGAGGCTTTATATGGGAGAAGGTATAGATCCTAGGTGAGATGGTTTGAGTTGGATGAGATAGCGTTGATTAACTTAGATTTGGTAATGAAAGCCATGGAAAAAGGGATATTGATTAGGGAGAGATTGAAGGCGGCTCAAAGTCATCAAAAGTCATATTCAGATGTTAGAAAGAGAGATCTTGAATTTCATGTCAGTGATTGGGTGTATGTGAAGGTTTCTTTTATGAAGGGTGTAAATCTATTTTGGTAAAAAGGGCAAGTTAAGTCCC
>JAOTQJ010145707.1:0-34705 GCA_025642045.1 Solanum sejunctum | reverse complement strand
GTGTGAGGTACGGCCTGTTACAATGGACATAGAGAGATGGACGATGATATTGGGATTCTTTTCCCCTTTTTCTTTTTAAACTAAGTTCTTTCGTTAAATCTTGTTTCGTATGATAGACATAGTTGATAAGTCTTATAGCCTACTGACAGTACAATTATTCCTCTAATATTTTCTGTTGATTGACTGATTGAATGAATGTGATGAGACTAGGTGGTTTGCTTGGGGGCTAGCAATAGTCTTCAATTGCCAGCTACGTCTAGGGTACCCTCCCGGGGCATGACAAATATGGTATCAGAGCACAGAGTTTGAGTGTCCTAGGGAGTCTATGAAGTTGTGTCTAGTAGAGTCCTATTTATGTGTGTATTATGCACCACACTTCATAAGCAAGAGGCTATAGGACATTGGGAAGTGTTACACTTCTTCTATGATCTGAGTTAGTGCGATAAAGGTTAACTCTGTGGAGATCTCGTTCTAATTTGTGCGTCACACGTTTGCAAAATATACCGCTAAAAAGAACAACTACTTAGAGAGATGCTTCAGCCCCAAATGCTGAGAATCCCTAACCAGGGGTCCTGGTTCAGACAGAGATGATGAGATGGTGATGACCTGCCAGGACTGTTGAGGTCCCACAGGCATCCCCTGCATAGACCCAGCCAGCTCCCACCTCAAAGGTGGAGTTTAAGGGAGCCATCACCATGCTGACACGGCTAGTGGACTCCCAGGATAACATCTGAGGTCCTCAGGCTCTTAGCTCAAGTTCATAGGAGTCCTCAGCTACAACCCGACTCAGAGATTTCTTGAGGATGAACCTGCCTACGTATACGGGGTCAAAGGATGAGGATGACCTGTAGAACTTCATTGACGAGATGTATAAGGCCTTGAAAGCTATGGATGCCAATGAGATTGAGGGAGTTGAGCTTGCCTCCTACCTGCTGAAGAATGTTGCAAATGTCTAGTACAACTAATGGGAAGATAGTAGAAGTGAAGATGTTGAGCTTGCGGAGTGTGAGGAGTTTGAAGTTGCTTTCCCTGACCATTTCTTTCCTTAAGAGTTGAGGGAGGTGAATATTGACGAGTTCGTGAACTTGAAGCAAGGAGGGATGATCGTTAAGGAGTACAATCTTAAGTTTATTAAGCTTTCCAAATATGCTCCAGAGACGGTCCAAGACATAAGGGCAAGGATGAGAAAGTTCGTGTCTGGCCTGGGCAGGCATGTGCCAAAGGAGTGCAAAGCAGCTTTGTTGATTCCCGGCATGGACATCTCCAAGATTATGGTGTATGCCCAACAGACAGAGGAAGATAAGAGAAGAGATAGAGAAGAGTAGATGAACAGAAAAGCAAAATCAGCCGGGTATGAGCCTAGTCAGTAGAGACAGAATAAGGGTGACAAATCCTACTTTCAGAAAAGATCTGCACCCTCTTTAGTGAGTGTGACCGTCCAACCAAATAGGTATGATCAGAATTCTTATGGTTACCAGAATCACAGGGCTCAGGGTGATCAATCTCAAGCTAGTATGACCTAAGGTGCGAAGGGAAAGCAACCTTATGACATTGTGGTAATCGTCATCTAGGTGAGTGTCATGTCAGTAAGGATGTTTGTTATTCATGTGAATAGACTGGTCACTTCTAGTATGAGTGTCCAAAGAGGAGACGAGGTAAAGGGAGCAACATAGCACAGTTCTCCACAACACCCTCAACTGGCAATCATCAATGGGGTACTACTAGGGGTATAGAAGGCGGGACGTACTGTCTTTATGCTATGGGTAATTGGCAGGATTAGGAGGCTGCACTTGATGTTGTTAGGGTATGCTTCAAGTCTTTACTTTTGACTGTTATGCATTGCTTGACCCAGGTCCACTTTATCTTTTGTGACTCCCTATATGGCTGGTAAGTTTGGGATTCTCCCAGAGTGTTTGCTTGAACCTTTTGTTGTTTTCACTTGTACTGGTGAGTTTATCTTAGCTGAAAGTGTTTACAAGGATTGTGTAGTATCCATTTATCATAAAGACACCTTGGCTCACTTGGTAGAATTGGAAATGGTTGACTTTGATGTAATACTTGGCATGGATTGGCTTCATGCCTATTATGCCTTTGTTGACTGTAGAACCCAGATTGTTAAGTTTCAATTTCCTAATGAACAGGTCTTAGAGTGGAAGGGTAGTTCCCTTGCACCTAAATGCAAGTTTATCTCTTATCTTAAAGATAGAAAATTGATCTCGAAGGGTTATATTTATCACCTCGTGCGAGTTAAGTCTGATGATGTTGAGTCTCCAACTCTTGAAATAGTCCGGATTGTGAATGAGTTCCCCGAAGTGTTTTCTGAGAATTTTCCTAGAGTCCCTCCTGACAAGGAGATTGACTTTTGGGTTAATGTTCTCCCTGAGACCCAGCCAATTTCAATTCTACCTTGTAGAATGACCCCCGCTGAATTGAGAATTAAAAGAGCAATTGAAAGACTTATTAAAGAAAGGTTTCATAAGGCCTAGTGTATTTCCTTGGGGTGCTCCTGTCCTATTTGTGTGTAAGAAAGATGGGTCTCTCAAAAATGTGCATAGACTACAACTAAATAAGGTCACAATAAAGAATAAGTATCCCCTTCCAAGGATAGATGATCTATTTGACCAACTTCAGGGTACTTCTTGATTCTCTAAGATAGACCTCAGATCGAGTAACCATCAGTTGAAGGTGAGGGAAAGTGATATTCCAAAGACAACCTTTAGGACGAGGTATATCTATTTCGAGTTCTTGGTCATGTCCTTTGGGTTGACTAATGCAACCACAACTTTCATAGATTTGATGAACAGGGTATTCAGATAGTATCTTAATATATTAATGATTGTATTTATTGATTACCTCCTAGTATATTCTAAGGATGAAAAAGAGCATGTTAATAATGTTAGAATGGTTTTGCAAACTCTCAAGGACCATGAGTTATATGTGAAGTTCTCGAAGTATGAGTTTTGGCTCAAGTCTGTGGCCTTACTAGGCCATGTTATTTCAGGGGATGGTGTTTGGGTGGACATCCAGAAGATTGAAGCAGTTAAGAACTTGCCTAGACCCACCTCTTTGGTGGAAATAAGAAGTTTCTTGGGACTAGTAGGCTATTATCATAATTTCGCTGAGGGTTTCTCTTCTTTTTCTGCACTATTGACTAAGTTAACTCAGAAAAAGGTCAAATTTCAGTGGTCTGAGGAATGTGAGAAGAGTTTCTAAGAGTTGAAGATTAGATTGACTATAGCACCAATTTTGACTTTGCCTAACAGGACGAGAGATTTTGTGATAGACTGTGATGCATCTAGAGTTGGACTGGGTTGTGTGCTAATGTAAAGAGGGAAGGTGATAGCTTATGCTTCTAGACAACTTAAGATTTATGAGAATTGGTGGTATTCACACTTAAGATCTGGTGTCATTATTTGTATGGAGTGCATGTAGACGTGTTCACTGACCATAAGAGTTTGCAATATGTATTCAGTTAGAAGGAGCTCAATCTACGACAGATGAGATGGTTAGAGTTGCTAAAGGATTATGATATGAGCATCCTCTACCACACAAGTAAGGCTAACATTGTTGTTGATACTCTTAGCAGGTTGTCTAAGGGTAGAATTGCCCATATGGAGGAAGGAAAGAAAGAATTGGTTAAGAAAGTTCATAGATTGGCTCGACTGGGAGTACAACTTGAGGAGAGCAATGAAGGAGAGGTCATTGTTTAGAATTAGTATGCTTTATCTTTGGTGTCAAAAGTGAAAGCAAGACCAAGACCCTACCTTGTTCCAATTAAAAGAAACAGTTCACAAGCAAAAGGTAATGGTTTCTCCCAAGGGGGAGATAAGGTGTTGTGATACTAGGAAAGATTATGGGTTCTGGATGTCGATGGTGTTTGAGAGACGATCATGGTCAAAGCTCATAGCTTTAGATATTCTATCCATCTTGGTTCCACCAAGATGTACCACGACTTGAGAGAAGTCTTTTGGTGGAATGAAATGAAGAAGGGCATTGCTGAATTCGTCTCTAAGTGCCCTAATTGTCAACAGGTCAAGGTTGAACATCAGAAACCATGTGGATTGGCTCAAAACTTCCAAATTACTGAGTGGAAACGAAAGATGATCAACATGGATTTCATTACCGATTACCAAGGCCCCGAAAGAAACATGAGTCGATATGGGTGATTGTGGATAGGATGACTAAATCAGCTTACTTCTTGGTAGTCAAGACCACTGATACATATGAGGAGTATGCCCAGTTATACATTCGTGAGGTTGTGAGGTTGCATGTGTCTCCCTTGTCCATTATCTCGGACAGATTCACCTACCAATTTTGGAGATTTTTTCAAAAGGGATTGCGTAAGAAAGTGAATCTGAACACAACCTTCCACCCTCAGACAGATAGATAGGTAGAGCGTACCATCTAGACTTTGGAGGATATGTTGAGAGCTTGTGTCATTGACTTCAAGGGGAATTGGGTGAATATCTGTCATTGATTGAATTTGTGTACAACAATAGTTATCATGCCATTATTCAGATGGCCCCTTATGAAGCTTTGTACGAGAGGAGATGTAGATCACCAATAGGATGGTTTGAAGTTGGTGAAGCTGAACTGATTGGACCAGATCTTGTCCACCAGTCTATGGAGAAGGTGAAAGTCATTAGAGAAAGGTTGAATACAATACAAAGTTGTCAATAGTCTTACACAGACATGAGGAGAAGGGAGTTGGTGTTTGAGGAGGAGGATTGGGTGTACTTAAAAATATCACCCATGAAGGGTATCATGAGGTTTGGTAAGAGGGAAAAGTTGAGTCCATGTTATATTGGACCCTAATAGATTGTGATCAGGATTGAGAAGGTCTCTTATAAGTTAGACTTGCCTTCCGAGCTGGATGGGATCCATCCGATATTACATGTTTCGATGATGAAGAAGTGTTTGGGAGATCCGACTTTAGCAATCCCCATTGAGAATACGAGAGTAAAGGATACTTTGTCCTATGAGGGAATTCCAGTCCAAATTCTTGACCGTGGTCTGCAAGCTGAAAAATAAAGAGATAGCCTCTGTTAAAGTTCTATGGAGGAACCAATTTGCAGAAGAAACTACATGGAAAGCTGAGGAAGCTATAAAGATCAAATACTCACACTTATTCATGCCTATTCATAATGATGTCGAAGGTAATGTCCCTTTCCTTAATGCTATTAAAATTTCCATCCTCGAATTGATGTGTTGATCCTAATTCTTGAGTCTAAGATAGAGATATAGAAAGTGATGGATAATTGAGAGTTTGAGAGTTATCGAGTGAGGAGTGAGATGAGTTTTGAGTCTACTCGTGCCATAATTCTACCTTTACTAATCATTCAAAGATGAATGATCTCAAGGGGGAGATGATATAACACCCTTTAAGATTACCAAAATGCCCCTAAAATGTAATCATGCGCATAACGCGTCTTACCAAACTCCAATAGAAAATTCAAGACCAGATTTGCGATCAGCGCAAAAAATCAAGTGGAGAAATGGTCTCGACTCGATTTTAGAGCAATCAAGTCGAAAAATAATTTTCGCTAATTAATTCAAAAATAATGTCAGTTTGTGCCCCTGGCGCGACGCGGACAGAACACAGACTGATACTAAGTCTTTTTAAAAGAATTTCGATGGTAAGTTTAAAATTAGTTTGGAGGAAATTTTGAGAAAAATATGTTGGTCCCCGCCTCTGGTGCGTCGCGGACCAGTGGAAAATTCTTGAAATTTTTCTTTCCAATTTGGGAAGGGGCTTTTGGTCATTCTCCACCCTATTTTAAGTTTCAAAACGTGTTTTAAAGTCTTTTATTCGTATGAAGGGTTTCAAAACTTATTATTTTCTTAGTCTAAAAGTGTATTCCTGAACGAAAGGATTTAAAGGTTCAGGGATTGAGAGTCAAATTCTTATTGAAGAGTTGTACAATCTTCATCTCAAGTATGTAATAGGTACCCATAACATGGGATTATTCTCCCATGTGCCCCATTGATAGAATTAGGTTGATAGTTGAATGTGATGGGTCTTATCTGTGAAATTCTTGAATGCTATTTTGAAAAATATCTTTAATTTTCATATATTTTCTTAAATGAATGATCATCATAACTTGAATTAACTATTTAAGTGACTTATTGTATGATTATGTGTATACCCTGCATGATTTCCTTAACTAAAGAGTCAAGAATGAACTTAGGGGTAACATCTAGAGCCTGACCATTTGGATGTGTTGTTTGTTGTGGTCCGGGTCTTGAGATGAATGTGTTGATGACTGAAGTTGATGAAACTAGTGTCTTTAGAGACTAAATGAGATTGAAATTAACTTTGAAAGAAAGATCCTACTCCTGGAGTTGATAGATGGTGAGATGAGTCGAGGTTTCTTACCCGAAGAGGCTAGGTGATGAAATTCTTGATTGATTGACAGTTATGAGCAAGTCGAGTAATGGGAGGAGTACTTAGCACCAAAATGGATAAGAGTGAGTCCTACTAGCATTTATTAACTATGTGGCTAGCATAGGAGAGGATTGAACTATGAAAGCAAACGTTTCCTTTATCTCAAAAGAGGCCTTGATAGACTTATAGATCCACTGACAGACTTTGCGTCCTTTACCCCGAAAAAGACTGGATGGATATGGCAACGACATCTCTTTGTTGTATCACACCAGCTCATAAGTAATGGTTATAGGTTAGAGAAACTCCCAAATAGTTTCCATGTTAGTAGTACTCTGATGGAGCTGAGGGTTTTAGGAAACAACCTCTTTACTTCTATGAGGTAGTGGCAAGGTCTGCGTACAATCTACCCTCCCCAGACCCCACTTGTGGGATATTTACTGGGTATGTTATTGTTGTTGTTGTTAGTAGTACTCTGATGATTGATGTGATAGTATGAGTCTTGACTGATGGTGATGTGATAGTGTCCTATTCCTTATCTTGAGTTGATATTGAGTAAATAATGGGTTGATGTTATGTCATATTGTCTTGCCTATACTGTTTACTTTAGCCCATTTTACATACAGTACATTCCACGAACTAATGCCCCTTTGATGTCACAGCATTTCATGATGCAGATTTAGTAGATAGAGGACTTCAGTTGGCGAATCATTGAGTTTCACAAACTTTCAGCCAGAGACTTGGTGAGTCCTCCCCTATTTTTGGAGAATGGTTTCTTCTTTTATTCATTTACGTTATTTCTCTTGAGTTGTTGTAGTCATGGTTTGTCATGGTCTGTCATGGTGCCTTCTTAGACAGTAATTATAGAGGCCTTATGGACACAGAGATATGGTAGATGATGTTGGGGTTCTTTTCCCTTTTTTCTTTTTAAACTGAGTTTCTTTCGTTAAATCTTGTTTCGTATGATAGACATAGTTGATGAGTCTTATAACCCACTGACAGTAAGGTTATTCCTCTAATATCTTCCTTGATCGACTGATTGAACGAATGCGACAAGACTAGGTGGTTCTCTTGGGGACTAGCAATAGTCTCCGAGTGTCAGTTACGTCTAGGGTACTGCCCCGGAGCGTTACAAATAGCTAATATAAATTCGTTGTTATTTAAGTTTAACGATGAATCTTATTGTTTAGTCACAAAATTTATCTGTCGCTAAATTTAAATTTATTAGCTGTGATGATTACTAAGTACTTCTATCATTTACATCAATGTAATAAAAAAAACATATAGACTCAAATTATAAGTTTATTTTGAACTTCTCTATTTAGAATATAAATTTTCAATTCTCTTATAAATTTTTTTACATATATTATATATATAGTTATATGTCAATTCAATTTTTGGCCTATATATATTTATTTTATTTCAATATCTTTTCTTTCACTATTGGTTGGTTATCTAAAATTTTAAAGTATAACTATGCATTTTGTCATTTTTATTATTTTTTATTAGTATATATTTAAATTTATTTATCTAGTTGCTAATAAAAAATGAGTTATGTGCTCAAAACATATTCAAGGTTGATATTCAATTTTTACCTTCAAAAATATAAATTAGTTATCGAGTTTCTTCAATTCTTAACCATTTGAAATAATTATCTTTGAAAATTAAAAAAAATTAAATTATTTTAGTGTTAATCTTTTAATTTTTAAATTATATATTTATTCAAAAAATCATTCCGAAAAAAGATTTTTACTTTATTTTATCTATTTATTTATTTATTTTTGTTTATTATATTTGTTTTAACTATAAAGTATTTTAGAGTTAATTAGTTGATACTTAAGTTAATTATTGCACTTTGTTAATATTAAAATACTCTTAATTGATTGGTATTAAATTTGTCTCGTAGACAGTTTAACTAATTAACTCAACTTGGCTATTTTTAAATTTCAATCGGCCGTAATTGCAATTCCTGAAGGCCAAATTCTAAATTCAATTCCATCCCCTTTAACCTCATTTTTTCAGATTTAATTTTGGCCCTTTTGGACCAAATTCCAACCCAAAAACATTACCTCCCCTTTTAAATCCTTGTTTCATACCAATTGGATCTGATTTTTGCTCTATTTTGGACCAAATCGTGGCCCAACCTTCCCCTACACCTGACTCATCCGTCATTTATTCAACGAGAGAAGGCCACAAATACCCCTAAAAGGGGATGTCTTGATAAAATACCCCAAGAAGGATGGCTTTGCAAAAATATCCTCCATTTGTTTTTAGAATGTATTTTCAGACAAAATTATCGCTCAGCTATAAGGACTAGAAAAAATAAAAAATAGAAAAATAATTAAAAAAGAAAAAAAGAAAAACCATAGAAGTTCAAAAATAAGGAAAAAAAAGAAAACGAAGAAGAAAAGGCAAAGAAATAAAGGAGAAAAATAAAGAAATAGAAAAATTGAGAGACAATTGAACATAGAAAGTTTTTTAAAAAATATTTAAGGTATAGAAGGGCAACATGTCTTTGATTCAACTTATCGGGAGAATAGTTTAGGAATTCGCTTCAAATTTTGAGAAACTTCGGCTTTGACTCAAAGGATCTTTCACAATCAACTCATGGTGGTGGAAGTCATCTCGTAATCAAGGTCGTCGTCTCTTTCTGCTGCTCTTAGAAAGGTAACATCATTTCCTTTTGCATCTCATTTCAATGCCATGTTATTGTATGCTTAAGTTTTGGTCCTAGTTCTGGCATTGGTAGTTTCAATTTTTTTTAAGCATCAAATGGTAGTTGTTGGGCTTGTTAGTTCGTGCTTGCAAAACTAGTTGAATTTTGCCTTGTTCTACTCGAAATGACTTGGTATTCATTTGGTTCCGCTAGTGAATGCATCAATTGTGCCGACTTGTTTCTTCACTGTTTGTTTCAAGTTTCAGTAGCATGATATAAAGGAAGCTTAAGAGTTGGTTGTTTGCGTTTTATATTTTTCTTACTGTTATAATCTCTTATTTCAATCAAATGGAATGTAACTCCACTCTCGTTCAATTGAATGCTGCTCATGTTTGTTTTTTTGCTTTCAACTTGTGATTCTAAATAGTGGTCGAATAGAATGTGTTCTTAATTCTAATGGAATACTACTCATGTTTGCTCTTCAGCCTATTCACCAAATCCTTCATATCATCTAGTTTAATGTTATTGCTTTGCTATAAGCATGTTTTGTTTCCTAAGACGTGTTCGTTGTTATTAGTTTGTGTTATTAACTATTATTGGTTTTACTATGGTTTTCGATGAGAATTTGTTGGAACTTACATTTTTCAAGTCATGAACTGTTGTTTAAAATTTTACCTACCTTAGTGAAACGACCCCAAAAAGTGTCCGAAAATGTGCCTCGAAAATATTTTATAATCGTAATTTTCATATATCTCATAATTCGTGCGTGATATCAAAAATCTGACTTCGTATTCATGATCAGGGGGCAAAATTGAGTGAGAAATGGGTCTAACCCCGATTTTAGAGCAACCATATTAAAATTTTATTTTCCAAAATTTGCAAATTCCAGAGATGATCTGCGGCCATGGTGCGGATCAGTGTTATTTTTGCCAGTTTTTTATTGTTCGATCCAAGTCCTTTAGGTCTTGAGCCTAAGTCTTCCCTTGCTGAGAACACCTTGACTTATTCATTTTTCAACCTCATATCATACATGACATTCCCCAAAACCTTCTCAAGCACTTAGACAAATACTTCACTCAAAATCAAGTGTCCCAAACTCATTCCGGATCTTAAGAAATTCATCAAGCTTCAAGTTCTCATCTCAATCTTCATTAAAGAATTCTCCAAAGTTGAGGTATGTGGGTTTCAACCAATGGGTTCTTTCACCCATGGTGCCCAACCTTCCTTTTTATATAAATTATATGTTTCTAAGTTAATTTACTTATGGGTCTTACTTATTATGTATTTAACTATGAACTACGTTGGGGTTTCATAAAAGTGTGACTATTTAAGCATTTTTTGGGTCATAAATCTATGATCTATTTTGAGATTTGATGAAGGGTTTTAATGTATATTACATGAGTGTATTACCAAGTGTTGGTGGGTTGATTTACTTCAAGTTTTTTTTGCATGAATTCACTCTTGAATTGCATGGTTTTACACTAGCATTACACACCCGCCAAGTATTTGATAAAATATTTGGTTCTTGATTCTTGAGCTATTGATGATCCATTATATGACCTATGACTTCAATGACTTTATGATAATGAAAGGACTGTATATATGAGTTGTTATCATGAAAAGTATCTATAGTGTTGTAAGTGACCGTACCACAAATGAGGGATACGTACCTCATCCACCTTGTCGGGTGGTAGCAGTCTTGTACTACCATAGATGAGGGTATGTACCTCATCCATCTTGTCGAGTGGTAGTAATTCCGTACTATCATAGATGAGGGGTATGTGCCTCATCCACCTTGTCGGGTGGTGGCAATCCCATACTACCATAGATGAGGGGTATATACCTCATCCACCTTGTCGGGTAGTGGCAATTCTTTACTACTATAGATGTGGGGTATGTACCTTATCCACCTTCCAAGCGGGTGGCATGTCTTGGATTCCAAGTACTAAGTTGCTTGGTCTATGATGATAGTCTCTTCCTACACATGTAATATGTTCTATATAAGTATGTTTTACTTCAAGTATTGTTTATGCATGCCATGTTATTAATATACTATCTCTTGCTTACGATTATGCATTTTAATTATGTGGCCTATGTCTTGTTGTATTGCATCCTAAATACTTAGTACATTCAAAAGTACTAACGCATACTCTATGCCTACATTTTGTTACCATGTAAGAATGAGAGCTCCACTTGATCATCTTCCTCCACGTGGCTAGTACTATCTCTTCAAGCAAGATTGGTGAGTCCTCAACTCCGAGGATGATATCTTTTGTTCCTATGTATGCAAACATTCTCTTTATCTTATTGTATGCTTTTGACTATGAGGGTGAGATTGAGAAGTTGTCTTGGCCCGTGCTCAATTCTAAGTTTAGAGGTGTTGTTGGACAAGTTGTACAGTGATGCTATGAGCTTTGACTCTCTTGACTCTTGTATGTTTTAAGCTATGACAGATTCCCTTAGTCCCTTTGTCCTTATTGTTGTTCTCTTATTATTGTTTAATTGTTTCTGCGACCAAGGATGTGTAATGATATGTTAAGAGGCTTATTTGGGGTCCCTTTAGGTTCCCTATTCGCTGTATCACGTTTAGGCCCTAGGCTTGAGTCATGACAAACTTGGTATCAGATCACTAGGTTGTTAATGGTCCTCAACATCCAACACGCTACGTCAATTAGAGTTTTATTCACGGTTGTGAAGTGCACTACAGCTATGAGTAAGAGGCTATGAGGCATTTTAGGAAATATTTACCTTCTTTTTAATCCATATCATGCTATAGAAGTTAAGGTAAGGTTTTTCCCTAACGAATGTTCTTTGCTATGGTAGATCATGTCTATCCTAAGAGAAAGAAGAGCCCGCATTCCCGAAGAACAACCGGCTCATGAAGAGTTTCGAGATGCTATTGCCATGCTAGGTCAAGCCATGACCAATCAAATCAACTAAGGGGCCCAAGCCCCTCATGTTCCTACTCTGGCATCTAGAGTAAGGGATTTCATTCGGATGAACCCACTGGAGTTCAATGGGTCTAAAGTGGATGAGGAATTTCAAGAATTTATTGATAAAGTGTACAAAGTGTTGACTATCATTGGTGTTAGGTTAGAGGAGAAGGCGGAGTTGGCGGCTTACCAACTCAAGGGGGTGGCAAAAATAAGGTATACTCAATAGAAGGAGGAGAAGGGGATCAACCATGTGATACTTTAGGAGGAGTTTACGACGTCTTTTCTCAACTGCTTCTTCCCTTTGAGATAAGGTAGGCCAAAATGATGGAGTTCATGAACTTAAATCAAGGGTCAATGAGTGTAAGGGAGTATGCCCTCAAGTTCAACCAACTTTCTAAATATGCTCCACAATTGGTGGCCGAGCCAAGGTCTAGGATGAATAAGTTTTTGATGGTAGCATTCGATTTGATGAATTAAGAATGTCGTGCTGCCATTTTGATAGGTGATATGGACTTGTCCCGCCTTATGACTTATGCCGAACAGTTGGAGGGGGAGAAGTTGAGAAAGAGGAGGGTTAATGAGGCCAAGAGGGCCCGTTTTGATGGTAAGTTTCAAGGTCTAAAGGGTGGTCGGTTTCACCAAGGCCAAGGGTCTTCTCATGCTCCTAATAGAAGGTTTGCCAATGACTACCCAAGGGCCCAAGTTGATGGTAGTGTCGTGCCTAATGCTATGCGTCCAAAATGTGGTAAATTTCATAGTGGCCCATGCTTAAAGGATACCATGCTTGTTTTGGTTGTGGGGAAGTAGGCCACAAAATGATTGATTGTCCGTGTAATCACAACAAGGGTAAAGATATTTGTCCATAAGGTCGGATGTCACGAGCTAAGCCTAGGGCCTAAATGTGACCAGCGAATGGGGAACCCGAACGAACCCCAAACAATCCTCATAGCAAATCATTACACATCCTTGATCGCGGAAGCAATTAAAATGACAATGAGATATAAGCATAAACAAAGGGAATTGGGACTAAGGGTAACTTTCATATTATAACATCAAAAAACAAGAGAGTCAAGGCAAATAGCATAGATACATAACATGTCCAATAGCACCTATACTACATAGATAAGAGCGAGGCCCACGACAAACAACCAGGCTCACCCTTATAATCAATACATAAATAATGGAAAGATAGCTTTCGTACATACCAAGAGATCATAAGCAACATCCCCGGAATGGAGGACTCACCAACAAGCTTGAGAGACAATCATACTAGCCACATGGAGGAGGAGGTGGATCAAGCAGTGCACCAATTCCTACATGGTGAAATCATGTAGGAGTAAAGTATGCATTAGTATGTTTGAGTGTACTAAGTATGTGGGATGCAATGGAACAAGAGATAGGCATCATAAGCAAAATGCATAATCGTAAGTAATGAATAACATATTAACAATATGACATGTATGGATGATGTTTGAAGTAAAACCATGCTTACAATTCAAATCAACTTGTATAGTTCATATTATATAGTGTGGGAAGAAACGTCAACCGACATAAAATAAGACCACGTGAGCTACAACTTGAATTTCCGATGTCAACCCCACATCGAAGGAAAGGGGTAAGTTACTTGCCAAAGTAAACCTCCTAACGCCTACGTGGATCCACAAAGTCCTATGTGAACCGAGTACTCACCTCAATCTCGGACTCGGGTACTTGCCTCAAGCCCTCATATTTAGGGTACTCACCTCTTAGAGATTTGGGAACTCACCTCTAATACCTTCACCTATGGTGGTACATAGTTCTACGACTTGGGGACTCACCTCTAGGCCACTCGATGCTAAGTCTAATCCCATGAAATATATAAGATAATCATACTTTAATAAATTGCAATAAACATAGAGACATGGCACGAGTAGCTCTCAACATCATTGACCTCAAATAGTGAGCTTAACTTTAATCATAAGAATGGGTCATCATCAACATTACCCTTTCATTAACACCAACATCAAAGGCTCACAAGAGGTATAATCTTAAGAAGGGGCTTAATCCGGTCATACAACATCATCAATGTTTTCATGATTTAAACATATCTTTAGAAAGCTCATAATCATCATTGAGTCACTTGAATCATAACTCAACAAATAGATCATCAAAACTTAAAGAATCCTTAAAAGGGATTTTATCAAACACTTAGCGGGTGCATAATACTAGTTAAAATCATGCAATTCAAGAGTATTATCATGCTATAAAATCTAATATAAAACCATCAATAGATACTTGGTATCCCTCAAGCAATATACATCAAAACCCTTCATCAAATCTCATAATAGATCTTAGATTTATAGCCCAAAACATAGTAAGATAGTCACAATTTCATAAACCCCGACACAGTGTGCAGTGAATTTCATAATAAACAAGACCCATGAGTAAATCAACTTTAAATCATGCAGTTTGTAAGAAAAGGAAGCTTAGGCGTCATGAGTGAAAGAAAACCATGAAATAAACCCACATACCTTAGATTTAGAGATGAACTTGATGAAAATTGGAAATGGAGACATGAAGCTTGGGTGAAATCTTTAGGATCCGAATGAGATTTGAGACTTGAATTTAGGAGATAAAATAATGTCTAAGTGTTTGGAGAGTATTTGGGAATATCTTGGATGATATGAGGGTGAAATAAGGCTAAGTATAGGTACTTTCACGTCTGGGAAGGATTAGACCCAAGACTTAAAAGTCTTGGACCAAACATGAAAACTGGTATCAATTTAACACAATGGCGCGTCGCACCAATGACGTGCAGGCACACTGTTTTTCGTCATTTTAGAAAATCAAAATTGCGAATCTTTTGCTCTAAAATTGGGGTTAGACCCTTCTCCCACTCAATTTGACTCCCTGAATAAGAATATATTATCGAATTTTCGAAATAAATCATGGATTTTGAAATATATGAAAATTATGATTTCAGACACTTTAGAGGCACATTTTCGGGCACTTTTTGGGGTCATTATAATATCTTTTCCTTGGGAATATTTGTCCCGGAATGTCAAAGAAACGTACAGGAGAAGAGTATCATAAAGAGACCAACCCCAACAGGAATGCAACAATACACTTAAAATACCATTTTAAAAAATCTCAATATAAGTGTAAAATCACCATGAACCTTTTCAATGTAAACATAAATGCATGCAAATGACTTCGGGGCTGGAACATAAGACATGAAATCACAAAAAGGGTTTGACATGATACCATATGCTTGAAAGAATGAAAGAGTTGCGGATGTCATTTTTCCATGCCAGCTCCGGCTCCCAAGGAGGCACTATCGACTTGGTGATTCTTCCAATGGGACTTGAAGAACACTACATCCTCATCAATCAACTTCTTCATTCCTTCCATCCAATACCTCCACCAAGACCTTCTCCTAAGCCAACTTATCCTCCACAACACCCACAACCTCAAAGAGGACTATGACACTAGAATCACCAACATATCCCCTCAACCCAAAAGCATAGAAACTGGACAAACCATACCATATACCTAGGTAATTCCAATCCTTAAGCAACCTTACCAACCTTTCTCTACATCCTACAAGGGCTCACAATCCTAAACTCAATTGTCAACCTTAAACCCCACCTAATCCACTTGGTACCATAAGCCACTTTCTCTCCTTTGGAAGACAACCTCCACTCTACCATCTCTTCACCCAAAACTTACAACCCTAATAAGACATAATCAAGGCCTTGCTTAATCTAGACCTCTAAAATCAAAAAAGATCTGGAACCATCAAGAATACTACACCATCATGCTCAACTTTTTCCAACTTAATCCCCTAATCTAGCTAAACAATGGACCTCTTAAGTCACCTCTTACCACCATCATCAACACATGCTAGGCTACTTAGAGCACTGACCAAAACATTAGCCTTACCGGGGAAAATGATGCACACTCATGTCATGATCCTTAAAGTATTCTAACCACCTTCTTGTTATCCTTCGTCCAAACCTATCATATTTAGCAAAACAACCTTTCATCCCCAAGACATATAATACTACCCCCAAATGATTCACAAGCTCTAAGTAAATCAATGCTTCACCACTAGAGGCCACACCCGACAAGCCAAGGTAGGGTTTTAAGACCCTATTTATGAAACCCATAAACATATCTGGTGCATAAGTCAACCAAACATCTCCAACAATACTCAAATATTCCCCCTAGCCCGGAAAGACACTTAGCAATATCACCTACCCTTATCCTCACTTAGAAACAAAACTCAGAACAAAGATCAAGCTTAGAGAAGTGACTAACCCATTGTATTTGACCAAATAAATCGGCCATCCTTAACCATCATATTACAACCTTACGGGTTCTACACTTATTGGAAACACGATATGCAAGTAGCCAAACCACCTCAATCCAACAAACTAAGTTCAACCAAAATCACAAGACAAGACCCTATGCGACAAGAACATGGGGCGACCCTTAGAGATTAATTGGAACTTAAGACAAGAATGGACCTACCTCCTTTGCTACCACTTGACAACTTCTCACTCAAAGATGGGTTTATAGTGAGTCGGATTCTAACTCTACAGGTTCTACTATCTATAGGGAAATAATATGCATGCAACTAATCCACCCAAACCATGACACTCAATCTACCACATCAACTCCAACAAGTCATGATGCAAGACCTAAGGCAAGATGAACACAGAACAACACCTATGAACATTCTTAGCAACAATATACTCAACAAAAGGTAGACACCAAGGTTCACATAACAACTCAGGGCATACAAGAGACCCATAAGCAACCAAAAAGGAATAATTCAACGTATAGAGGAACCCTGATTCATCAAAATCAAAACCTTTAACGTACCCGCAAAGCGCCAAGCCAAGTCTAGTGACCCCTAGAGGGGTATGGTTGAGAATGTCGATGACCATCGTTATAGTCCTTTAGGATCCACAAACAATGCCTCATCTTATGATCCATTCCACCACATCCAAAATGTGCACCCGAATCAGCCCACCATATCCAAAACGCGCACCCGAATCAGCTAAACAATCTCCTAGGTGGTACCTTCGATACTTGTTGCATGTAAGAGGAGCTTGCCCACAAACACCTTTACCTTGATACTTGGGGTTGGCCACCCCATCCTTGGAAACCCTCTTTTCTGGAGTATCGTCATACTCTTGACCTTACAAGCTACCATTAAATCGAGCCTTCTTGGACCCCTCACTTCTCCTCTTTCTAAGTTTCTCCCCCTCAAGTTGTTCGACATAAATCATAAAGCGAGACAAATCCATATCACTAATCAACATAGTGGACTGACATGCCTTACTCACCAAGTCAGATACTCCCATTACGAATTTACTCATCCTAGACCTTGGATCGGCCACCATTTCGAGGGCATGTTCAGAAAGTTGATTAAGCTTGAGGGAATACTCCCTCACACTCAAAGATCCTTGTTTCAAGTTCATGAACTTGACCAATTTATCTTTCCTAAGCTCAAGAGGGAAGAACTGATTAAGAAAACCTGCCTTGAACTCCTCCTATAAAACCACATTGTCAACCCCCTTCTCTTCATTCCATTGGTTAAACCATATTTGTCCTACCTCTTTGAGTTGGTAAGCCGCCAACTCTGCCTTTTCTCTTATCTAACTCTCATGATAGCTAATACCTTGTAGACCTCATCGATGAACTCTTAAGGGTCCTCATCTACCTTAGATCTATAGATTCTGATGGGCCATACTCATGAAGTCCCTCACTCAAGATGCCGGAGTAGGAGCATGAGGGGCTTGGACCCTTTGGCTGGATTGATTAGCCACGACTTGAGCTAACACAGTAAATGTATCCTAGAATTCACCATAAGTCGATTGTTCTTCAGAAGAGCGGGCTCTTTTTTCTCTTGTTTTAGACATGATCTAGCATAGCAAAGAATAATCATTAAGGGGGGAAAACTTCAATTTAATAGCACAAATTAGAATATGAAGAAGGAAAACATCTCCTAAAATGTCTCATGGCCTCCTATTCATAGTTGTGGTGCACAACACAATGATGAATAAGACTTTAATCAATGCGGTGTATTGGAATCTAAGGATCTAACAACCTAGTGCTCTGATACCATCTTTGTCACAACCCAAGACTAGGGTCTAGATGTGACTGGCGAATGGAAAATCCGAAAGAACCCCAAACAAGTCTCATAGCATATCATTAAACATCCTTGATCGTGGAAGCAATTAAAATGACAATGAGAGATAAGCATAAATAAAGGGAATTGGGACTGAGGGTAACTTCCATATCATAACATCAATAAACAAGAGAGTCAAGGCTCATAGCATAGATACATAACATGTCCAATAACACCTATACTACATAGATAATAGCGGGGGGCATGACAAATAACCAAGCTCACCCTAATAGTCAATACATAAATAAAGGAAAGATAGCTTTAGTACAGACCAAGAGATCATAAGCAATGTTCCTAGAATGGAGGACTCACCAACAAGCTTGATAGACAATCATACTAGCCACGTGGACGAGGAGGAGGATCAAGCGGTGCACCAGTTTCTATATGGTGACATCATGTAGGTATAGAATATGCGTTAGTATGTTTGAATATACTAAGTATGTGGGATGCAATGCAACAAGAGATAGACATCATAAGAAAAATGCATAATCATAAGCAACGAATAACATATTGACAATATGAGATGTATGTATGATTTTTGAAGTAAAACCATGCTTATAATCCAAATCAACTTGTATAGTTCATAATACATAGTGTGTGAAGAAACCTCAAATGGCATAAAATAAGACCAAGATATCTACAACTCGAAATCCCGATGTCAACCCCATATCGGAGGAAAAGGGGAAGTTACTTGCTAAGGTGAACCTCCTAATGCCTAAGTGGATCCACTAAGCCTTATGTGAATTGGGTACTCGCCTCTAGTTCTTGGACTAGGGTACTAGCCTCAAGCTCGGACTTGGGTACTCGCCTCAAGCCCTAATATTTAGGGTACTTGCCTATTAAAGATTTGGTGACTCACCTCTAATCCCTTTACCTATAGTGCACGTAGTTCCAGGACTTAGGGACTTGCCTCTAGTCCATTCGGTGCTAAGTCTAATCCCACTGAATATCTAAGACAATCATACTTTAATAACTTATAATAAAACTAGAGTCATGGCATGAGTAGCTCTCAACATCATTGACCTCAAATGGTGAGCTTAACTTCAATCATAAGAATAGGTCATCATCAACATTACCCTTTCATTAACACCAACATCAAAGGCTCACAAGAGGTATAATCTTAAAAAGAAGGCTTAATTTAGCCCTCCAATATCATCAACATTTTCATGATTTAAACACATCTTTAGAAAGCTCATAATCATCATAGATCCACTTGAATCATAACTCAACCAATAGATCATCAAAACTTGAACAATCCTTAAAATGGGATTTTACCAAACACTTGGTGGGTGCGTAATACTAGTGTAAAATCATGCAATTCAAGAGTATTATCATGTTATAAAATCCAATATGAAACCATCAATAAATACTTGGTAACTCCCTCAAGCAATATACATCAAAAACCTTCATCAAAATCATAATATATCTTAGATTTATAGCCCAAAACATAGTAAGACAGTCACAATTTCATAAACTCTGACATAGTGTGCAGTGAATTTCATAATAAACAAGACCCATGAGTAAATCAACTTTAAATCATGCAATTTGTAAGAAAAGGAAGCTTGGGCTTCATGAGTGAAAGGAAACCATGAAAGAAACCCACATACCTTAGTTTTAGAGATGAACTTGATGAAAATTGGAAATAGAGACTTGAAGCTTGGGCGAAATCCTTAGGATACGAATGAGATTTGAGACTTGAATTTAGGAGATAAAATAATGTCTAAGTATTTGGGAGAGTATTTGGGAAAGTCTTGGATGATACGATGGTGAAATAAGGCTTAGGCCCAAGACCCAAAAGTCTTGGACTGAACTTGAAAACTGGTATCAATTTAAAAACACAGTGGCGCGTCGCGCCAATGACGCACAGGTACACTATTTTTCGTCATTTTAAAAAATTAAAATTATGAATCGTTTGCTCTAAAATCGAGATTAGACCCTTCTCCCACTTAATTTGACAACCTGAACAATAATATGAAGTTGAATTTTCTAAATAAATCATGGATTTTAAGATATATAGAAATTATGATTTTGAGCACTTTCGAGGCACATTTCCAGGCACCTTTTGGGGTCGTTACACCGGGGTGCATGTAATGCCTGCTAAAATTATCAAAATACTCCTAGAACACAAATGTACATGCAATGCATCTTCCAAAGCTCAGATGGGAAATTCGAGAGCAGATTTACGATAAGAGCGGAAAATTAAGTCAGAAAATTATCTCAACTTGATTTAACAGAAATTGGGTAGAAAAATAATTTTCATAAAGTTGACCAGAAATAGTAAGGGTATGCAATAGGGCCACGACGCGGACCTATTGCAGACCCAAAATAGTGAGGGTTCGCAATAGTTCTGCAATGCGGATCCATTGTGGACCCACACTTACATATTTTCTGAATTTTTTGATGGGATTGATTTTCAAAATTCACATGTATATGACAAGTCTGCGTCACAAACCTATTATCTCGACTTGTTCCATCATTGTTTAAAAATTTTAGATCATTTGAAGGGCAATTCGATAAATTTCCAACACTCTCCTAAGTTCAATAAATGAATATAAGAGATCTTTTACATCAATTCAAGTCCAAAGAATTCCTACCAACTAAGTTTTCGTATGAGTTGACAAAAGGGTCAATTTCAAATTATCATATCTCCTATAGTATAATGACTTAGGTGACCCATAATATATCAAATCGAAGATATTTAATTTATCTTTCTAACACATCAAATTTGGCCTTAATCCGACTTTGAAGTAGAACGCTATGATCATTTTACTGAAGACCTGCAGAGTTGTCTAAAGGTGCACGCTGATTTTGCATCGCGGACCCAACGCGAACCCTTTCTAGATGACATAAATGATATTTTTTTTATTTTGAGGGTACTTTTATACCAAAACCTTTGGGGATATATTTAATGTCCCAAAATGGATAAAACGTTAGTTTTCATAACCAAAAACCCTCTCCTTCACTCTTAAACATAAACTCTCAAGAATCATCAAGAAAGTCATCAAATTAGAATTAGCTTTCAAGATTCATTCTCAAAGTGAGTTATTCTTCATAAATTTCAATCTACGCAACCCAAATTTCTTCATCTAATCGTAAATCTCTAATAGAACCTTAAATCATAACCTAGGATTTCAAGAAAACGAATTTAAGAATCCCAAGAAAGGATTTATTGATTGTTCTTCTTCAAGAATTAGGGTTCTTCATCAAGAACTCTAAAAATAAATAATTCAAGAATCAAAGAGAAGCCCTTTAAACAATGTCTTTCCAAGTTCTTCCACTATAAAAGAACTACCGAGAGCAAGGATTTTTTCCAAGAAAGCTAGTATTCATCAAATTTCAATGATAATATCAACTATCCAGGTATGTAAGGCTAAACAAAAATATGAAATTGTTCTCTCATGTACCCCATAGATGGTCTTAGATGGTTGATTGAAGGTTCTTGAGTCTACATGCATGAATCTTTATTATTTTCTTGAAAAAATTATATTTCTTACATGTATTTTCATATGTTGATGATCATCATAAACTTGTTTTCTTGGATTGAATATTTTCATGAGATATTGCATAAACCATATATATTAACTTTTAAAGCCATGCATGAAAGAAGATAGGGATTGAGTTTAGAGGCTTGATAAAGAATGTGATTGTGATTATGATTGAGTTGAGATGTGAGAACAATGATGAGTTGATAGAACTTGATAGTCCCATGAGTTTCCATAAATGATCTCTAATAATTTGTCTATTCAATTATTCCCTAATAATTGTTTATATCCTTGAGTTGTTCATTGAGATATTGATTGATGAGATGATAGAGTCTCTATGAGACTGATTGAATGATAAGAGCCTTTATAAGGCGGAGTTTAGATGAGTCAATTGAGATATATTGACTGGATGGATTATTTTATGAGCATTGAGTCATGGGAGGAGTGTTAAGCACCGAAAGAGTATTGAGCACCGACTCGCACTTGTCAAACTATGTAGCCAAGCGTTGGTGAGGACTAAACCATTACATCTCATTGTGATTCCCTCTAGAAAAAGTCCCTGAAATAATAGAGGACTTAACTTTAACTGATAGTTGGGGTCCCTAATAGATTCAACTCATCCCCTACCTAGCAAGTATGGCAAGGTCATAGCAACAACAGTGTCTTATTGTACGATCACTGGCTCATAAGTGATTGTTGTCGGATAATAAAAACTCCCAGAAAGTTCCTACACTAAGTAATCTAATATGAGATTAGATGAGATGTGTTGATATGAGTCCCTTTGAGACTAATCTGACTTGATTGATGTGTTGATTGGTTGATGGGTCACTTATTTACTCATTATTCTTGCTTTAGATAGACATTTCATATGTAAATTATTGTTATTTTGAGTTGATTGTTGTTTTTATATTATTCTACCTATTTTAGTTTCATTCAGCTACTTTACATACCAGTACATTCCACGTACTAACATCACCCTCTGTGACTGCATCATTTCATGATATAGATATATGATTTAGAGATCGTCAACAGGCGCATCGTTGAGGATTTAAGACGTTCAGCTAATGGGTTAGCCTCTTTTACTTCAGAGGATTCATTATATTTTATCTATCATTGGCACAACTTGATAGTGATAGAGGCTTCATATACTAGAGTCGAATGTTGATGTTAAGACTTGTTGAGCTAGTTTCTTTCTACTAGCCTTTCCATTTATAATATTATTTTGAGATTATATGATATGTGCCCATTTACATCCTTATGTCTTTCCCTGATCAGTAGAACGTATGAATGAATAAATATAATAAGGTCAAATGGTTTACTTGGGGACTAGCAATAGTCTCTGAGTGTCGGTTACGTCTAGGGTAACCTCCTAGGGCGTGACAAACTTGGTATCATAGCATGAGTTCAAATGTCCTAGGTAGTCTATGAAGTTGTGTCTATAGGAACTTATTTATGGTTGTGAGGGCTCCACTTCTATAGATGAGGGACTATTGACATTTAGGAAAAGTTTTCCTTCTTTAAGATTTTAAATCGTGCGATGGAGCTATTTCCTAAGAAATCTATAATGATTTATGCGTTGCTCTAAATCTTTCAACTATGCCTCGCCCATGAGATGATAGAGATAGTAATGTTCAAACTCTTACAGATGAGATCCTTTGTGATAAAGTAATTAAAATGGTAGAGAGAATGGACCTGGCATGAGAGAAGCCAACTACTGCGCTAAGTTGATTGACTAGAAAGAGTGCACTATTACTCGTGTGAATCGTGCATTTAAGTTAGATTTAGATGATCCAGACCCTTTTCTTATTCCGAAATTTGCTTCTGATATTACCCATAAGAGAGAAACTTATGTCTCTAAAGAGTTTAATACTACCACCTAAGAGTGAGATGTGAGGTCTTATAAACTCTAAGTAGAATTTAATCATCCCAGAGTTAGAAGGATGATGATGGAAAGAAAAGGATGAGATAGCAAAAGTGATAGCTGATAGTTAAGAGTTATGTACCTATTAGGTAAGTAATGAGGTGATGTGTTAATTGTCATAAGTTTGATGAAAGATCATACGTACCCTATATTTTCATGATGAGATATAGAGTAAAAGTTATTGATAGAATGTGATAGAGCGTGCTCTAACTAATAGGTAGTTTATATCGAGGTATTCTAGAATCCACACTATTGAGGGTGAAGCGTAGATGTGAATAGGGAAAAAGAATGCTTCCAATGTGATAGATCTAAACTAGGCTTATGAATTTTAAGTGAGAGTTCATGAGATTCATTGAGTTATGAGCCTTAGTCAAATAAGGAAATATGATTGAATAGGTGAGTGGTATTGAGTTGTAAGTAAATTGATGCTATGGGCAGAGTACAAGTGCCCCTTAAGCAAAATGAGTTAAGCGAGGAAAGCTCAATAGATAAGAAGAGACTTGAGACGTGTACCCATGATTGGGTAAAGATGTGTGAAGCTCTAAGTTATGACTGTTATAAGAATCTAGATAGTATATTTGAGTTGTCAATATGGAGTAGGCTAAGGTAAGTAGTCATTGTCATCCCGAGAAACTAAGTTGATTGTGACGTATGGATAGATGATGATGAGTTTTTCCCTTCTAGTCTAAGTCTCATACAAATGAATTTACGAGAGCACAGAAGTTGAGTGCTAGTAGTCAAAAGAAGAGGTTAGAATGTAAGAGTTGTGGGAAGTGGTTGTGTACACCATTAAGAGCAGCAAATACAGAAGAGAGATTTCTATAGAGACAAGAGGAAGTTAAGAGTAGTATCTTTGAAGAGAGTCTTAGTGTCTAATTCATTTATACAACTATAGAATGATAGAAAAGTTTAAGACGCCTATTCTTATGAATAGTGATTCCTCTATCGTATAGAGGTATATGTTTATAGCTTAGTAGAGGAAATTGATTCGCAAAACTTGAGAGATGACTCTTGAGCTAAGGGGAAGATGGCAATGTGATAGAGTGTAGTAGATATTGAGTTTGATGGATACATACAGATCAAAATGAGACATCATTTCCTTGTCGTATCATATGTTCCTTATTCTTCCTTTGAGGCGATACTCTATTACTATCTGGTATATGACTATCATGCCCATGTCCTTGTACCATATACCACTTGTTGATTGTTATTCATGTTGAGTTGTGAGGATGAAAATATAATGAATTTATTCATTAATTTTGATCTGACCCCATGGATCTAAGAGTTTTTAGTCCTATGTTAAATGAGATGTGACCTGAGTTTTACACTACATATAGTTCTGTGAACTTAGAATGAGTCTTGATAGTTGAGGGAGATTGTACTTCATTATGAATGTCCTCAAATAAGATTTCCCAATTGAATTATGCTAATGATCTTCATTCCAATCTCTTTGAGTGACCCTGTCTTCCCATGTCTTGATAGAAATGTCGATGATAGTAGAGGAGTGATGGTTGATAATGAGAGTTCTTCATTATGATGCTATCCTACGTATGAACTAACCTTCATCTTGTTATACCATTGTTGATGGTAGGATGTAGATATAATGAGTTCCTCTTGGTCCAAATAGAATAGTGATGCTGATGGTAGTAGACGGAGAATGAGGGTAGATGAGGAGGAGTAAATGTATCCTTATTGTGACATTGGTGTTGTACTTGTGTCATGTAGGGATAGTGATAGGGAGGAGGAGAGAGATGAGATCTTATGATGTGCAATAGATAGGTAAGAGCATGATGGTGTGTCTTTGAGTGGGAGCTCATTTAATGGAGGAGGTAGATGTGCTAAGTAGGCTTGAAAATTCTAAGATAGACTTGAAGTGGTTAGAGTGATAGGCTTGAATGTGTGGTTATTGTTATGCGAGTATGATAATAGACTATTGAAGACTTCATGATCGTGATTTTCTAATGAAAGCCCCTATGGAAGTACAGAGCTAAGTATTGAGAATTAGCTTTATATAAATATGATCATCTCAAGGGTAGCTCCTTGAGGATCAGAAGTAGGCTTGAATGGAATAAAAGAATGTGGATAGGTAGAGAGTTGAATAGGAGCTATAAGCTTAAGTTGATAGAGTAGAGTGTCATGAAAAGGAGAACAATTGAGATGAGGTGCTAAGCTTAAGAGTTATACATAGAGTCTTATGTATCGATGGTCCCATTCTTCATTGGAGTTGATGGTTTCCTTCCTGAGTTCTAAGGACTAATTGTCGAAGTGTTTAAACAATTTGAATTGATTGAGTTTTCAACATTCTATTCATGTTTGATGTTGAAAATGCTTAAGAGAATATCTCTACTCTTGATCTAAACTAATTTGTCTATTTTAGGTGATTTATGATCGTCCGAATGGGTCGATAGTTTGATTTGTTGAGTGATTGATGAGACCAGTCTTGATTGTTATTCACACCTAATGATGAGAATGTTGAAGGTAACGCCCTTACCCTTAACTAAATTGATTATCTTTTCTTGAGTTGATTGTCTATTCTTGAGTTTGAATAGAGATTATTGATAGTGATGAGGGTTCGAAAGATTGATTGATAAATGTGAATGTTGAGATAAGTTTTGAGTCTATTCGTGCCTTGATATCCATATTTACTCATCATTCGAGGATGGATGATCCCAAGGGGGAGATGATGTAACACTCAGTAAAATTACTAAAATACCCCTTGAATGGAGATGTGCATGCAATACTTCTTCCAAAGCTCAGATGGAAAATTCGAGATCGTATTTGAGATTAGCGCAAAAAATCAAGTTAGAAAATGGTCTCGACCCAATTTAAGAGCAACCAGATCAAAAATTAATTTTCATAAAATGACCAAAAATAGTAAGGGTACGCAACAGGGCTGCAATGCAGACCTATTGCAGACCCAAAATAGTGAGGGTACGTGATATCTCCACAGTGTAGACCTATCACAAACCCACACTTACATGTTTTCTCAATTTTTTGATGGGATTGAATTTCTAAAATTCACATGCGCATGATAAGTCCGCGTCGCGGACCTATTATCCTGACTTGTTCCACCAAGTTTAAAAATTTTAAATCATTTGAGGGGCATTTCGATCAATTCCCAACCCTCTCTTTAGTTCAATAAATGAATATAAGAGATCTTTTACATCAAGTCAAGTCCAAAGAATTCCTACCAACTAAATTTTCGTATAAGTTGAAAGAAGGATTAACTTCAAATGACCATACCTCCTAAATTATAATGAATTAGGTAACCTATAGTATATCAAATAGAAGATATTTGAATTATCATTCTGATGCATCTAATTTTTTCTTAATCCGAGTTTGGAGTAGAAAGTTATGATCATTTTACAAAAGACCTACAGATCCATCTGAAGGTGCGCCACGGCTCCGCATCGCGGATCCAACGCAGACCCTTTCTGGATAAGATAAATGATGTTTTTATTTTTGTTTTGAGGGAACTTTTATCCTAAAACCTTTGGGGTCTATTTAAGATCCTAAAATGCATAAAATGTTAATTTTCATAACCAAAAATCCTCTCCTTCACTCCTAAACATAAACTCTCAAGAATCATCAAGAAAATCATCAAGTTGGGCTTAGCATTCAAGAGTTATCCTCAAGGTGAGTTATTTTTCATAAATTTTAATCTGCTCAACCCATATTTCTTCATCTATTTGTGAATCTCTAATAGAATATTAAATCATAACCTAGGATTTTAAAAAAATGAATTCAAGAATCCCAAGAAAGAATTTTTTTTTATTCTTCTTTTTCAAGAATTAGGTTCTTCATCAAAAACTCTAAAAAATGAAGAATTCAAGAATCAAAGAGAAGCCCTTTAAACAATGTCTTTTCAAGTTCTTCCATAATAAAAGAGCTACTAAGATCAAGGATTTTCTTCAAGAAAGCTAGTATTCATTAAATTTTGATGGTAATATCAGCTTTCTAGGTATGTAAGGTTAAACGAAAGCATGAAATTATTCTCTCATGTGTCCCATAGATGATCTTAGATAGTTGACTGAAGGATATTGAATCTACATGCATGAATCTTGATTACTTTCTTAAAAAAATTATATTTCTTACATGTATTTTCATATGTTAATGATCATCATAAACTTAGTTTCTTGAATCAAATATTTTCATGAGATATTGCATAAACCCTATATGTTAACTTTTAAAACCATGGATGAAAGAATATAGGGATCGAGTCTAGAGCCTTGATTGATAATATGATTGTGATTATGATTGAGATTGAGATGCAAAAATGATGATGAGTTGATAGAACTTGATAGTCCCATGAATTTCCATAAATGAACTATAATGATTTGTCTATTTGATTGTTCCCTAATGACTGTTCATATCCTTGAGTTGTTGATTGAGATGTTGATTAACGAGATGATTAGATTCTCTATGAGACTGATTGAATGATGAGAGCCTTTATAAGGTTGAGTTGAGATGAGTCAATTGAGATATATTGACTGGATTGATTATTTTATGAGCATTGAGTCATGGGAGGAGTATCGAGCACAAAAAGAGTAAGAATTAATCTAATTTGCACTTGTCAAACTACGTAGCCAAGCATAAGTAAGGATTAGATCCATTATGTCTCATTGTGGTTCCCTCTAGATAAGTCCCTAAAATAATAAATGACTTAACTTTAATGAATAGCTGAGGTCCCTAGTGAATTCGATTTATCCCCTACCTGGCATGTATGGGACGATTGTGGCAATAACAGTGGCTTGTTGTATGATCATTAACTTATAAGTGATTGTTGTCAGATAAGAGAAACTCCTAGAAAGTTCCTAAACTGAGTATTCTGATATGAGATTACATGAGATTAGATGAGTTGAGTTAAGATGAGTCTCTCTGAGACGAGTCTGATTTGATTGATGTGTTGATTAGTTAATGAGTCACTTATCTACTCTTTATTCTTGCTTTAGATAGACATTTGACATGTTGATTGTTATTATTTTAAGTCGATTGTTATTTCTATATTATTCTACCTGTTTTAATTTCTTTTAGCTATTTTACATACCAAGACATTCCACATAACGTCCCCATCTGGGATTGCATCGTTTCATGATGTAGATACATGATTTGGAGATCATCAACAGGTGTATCGTTGAGGATTCAAGATGTTCAACTGAGGGTAAGCCTCTCTTACTTCGTAGGATTCATTATATTTATTTCATCTTGTTTTAGAGTTTGATTTGATTAGCTTAATTTTGATTGAGGTAGCCATAGGTCTATCATTGGCATCACTTGATAGTGATAGAGGCTTCATATACAAGAGTCGAATGTTGATGTTAAGACTTGTTGAGCTAGTTTCTTTCTACTAGCCTTTTCATTTACAATATTATTTTGAGATTAGATAAGATGTGCCCATTTACGTCCTTATGTTTTTCACTGGTTAGTAGAATGTATGAATGAATGAATATGATGAGGACAAGTGGTTCACTTGGGGCCTAGCAATAGTCTCTGAGTGCCAGTTACGTCTAGGGTACCCTTCTGGGGAATGACAAACTTGGTGTCAGAGCACGAGTTCAAGTGTCCTAAGAACTCTATGAAACTGTGTCTATAGGAACTTATTTATGGTTATGAGGGACCCACTTTTATAAATGAGGAACTATTTACATTTAGGAAATGTTTCTCTTCTTTCAGATTCTAAATTGTGCGATGGAGAAATTTTCTAAGAAACCTATGATGACTCATGCATTGCTCTAAACCTTTTGACTTTGCCACACCCACGAGATGATAGAGATAATGATGTTCAAACTCTTATAAACGAGATCCTTTGTAATAGAGTAATCAGAATGGTAGAGAGACTACACCAGGCTTGAGAGAAGCCAACTAGTGTGCTAAGTTGATTGACTAGAAAGATTGCACTATTACTCGTATGAATCATGCATTTGAGTTAGCTTTAGATGTACCTAGACCTTTTTCTTTTTTTGAACATGCTTCTGATGTTACCCATGAGAGAAAAACTTACGTCTCTAAAGTGTTTAATGCTACCACCTAAGAGTAAGATGTGAGGTCTTATAAACCCTGAGTAAAATTGAATTATCCCAGAGCTAGAAGGATGATGATGGAAAGAAGGGGATGAGATAGCAAGAGTAATGGCTGATAGTTATAATTATATACCTATTAGGTAAGTAATGAGGTAACATGTTGATTGTCATAAGTTTGTTGAAAGAGTCATAAGTACCCTTTGATTTTCATGATAAGATATGGAGAAGAAGTTATTGATAGAATGTGATAGAGCGTGCTCAAACTAGAAAAGAGTTTATACCAAGGTATTGTAGAATCCACACTATTGAGGGTGAAGTGTAGATGTTGAATAGGGAAAAGAGTGCTTCCAATGTGATAGATCTAAACTAGGCTTATGAATTTTCAATGAGAGTTCAGAGGATTCATTAAGTTATGAGCCTTAGTCAGATAAGGAAATATGATTAAATATGTGTGTGGTATTGAGTTGTAAGTAAAGTGATGTTATGGGCAGATCACAAATGCCTCTTAGGTAAGACGAGTTAAACGAGGATATCACAAAAGATAAAAAGAGAATTGACATATGTACCCATGATTGTGTAAAGATGTGAGAAGCTCTAAGTTATGACTGCTATAAGAATCTAGATAGCATATTTGAGTTGTAAATGTGGAGTAGGCAAGAATTCCTTGTCATTCCGAGCAACTAAGTTGATTAAGACGTATGGATAGACGATAATGAATTTTTCCCTTATATTCTAAGTCTCATACAAATGAGTTTATGAGAGCACAGAAGTTGAGTGCTGGAAGGCAAAAAGAAGAGGTTAGAATGTAAAAGTTGTAGGAAGTGGTTATGTACGCCATTAAGAGCAGCAAATACAGAGAGAGATTTCTATAGAGACAAGAGAAGTTAAGATTATTATATTTGAAGAGAGTCTTAGTAGCTAATTTATTTATGCAACTATAGAATGATAGAAGAGCTTAAGATGCCTATTCTTATGAATAGTGATTCCTCGATCATGTGGAGCTATATGCTTATAGCTTAGTAGAGGAAATTGATTCGCAAAACCTCAGAGATGACCATTGAGCTAAGGGGGAGATGGCAATGTGATAGATTCAAGTAGATCTTGTGTTTGATGGATATATAAAAATCAAAATGAGACATTATTTCCTCGTCATATCATATGTTCCTCATTCTTTCTTTGATGTGATACTCTATTCCCACCTGGTATACGACTATAATCGAAAAATAATTTTCGTAAAATGACCAAAAATAGTAAGGGTACGTAACAGGGCTGTGATGTGGACCTATCACGGACCCAAAACAATAAGGGTACATGACAGCTCTGTGATGCGGACCTATGTGGACCGGCACTTATATATTTTCTCAATTTTTTGATGGGATTGAATTTTTAAAATTCACATGTGTGCGATAAGTCTGCATCGCAAACCTATTATCTCAACTTATTCCACCAAGTTTAAAAGTTACAAATCATTTGAGCGCATTCCGATCAATTCACAACCCCCTATTAAGTTCAATAAGCGAATATAAGAGATGTTTTACATCAAGTCAAGTCCAAAGAATTCCTACCAACTAAGTTTTCCCATGAGTTAACAGAAGGGTCAACTTCAAACGATCATATCTACTAAAGTATAATGACTAAGGTGACCCATAATATATCAAATCTAAGATATCTGAATTAGCTTTCCAACGCATCTAATTTCGCCTTAGGCCAAGTTTGGAGTAGAAAGTTATGACCATGTTACTGAAGATCTAGAAATTTGTCTAGAGGTGCGCGATGGCTCTGCGTCGCAGACCTAGCGTGAACCCATTTTGGATGAGATAAATGACATTTTTTATTTTTATTTTGAGGGTAAATTTATTCTAAAACTTTGGGGGTCTATTTAAGGTCCCATAATGCATAAAGGTTAGTTTTTATAACCAAAAATCCTCTTCTTCAATCCTAAACATAAACTCTCAAGAATTATCAAAAAAGTCATCAAATTAGGATTAGCTTTCAAGATTCATTCTCAAGGTGAGTTATTTTTTATAAATTTCATCTACCCAAATCAAATTTCTTCATTTATTCATGAATCTCTAATAGAACTTTAAATCATAACCTAGGGTTTCAAGAAAACGAATTCAAGAATCCCAAGAAAGTATTTATTGATTCTTCTTCTTCAAGAATTAAGGTTATTCATCAAGAACTCTAAAGATTTTAAATTAAGATTTAAGAATCAAAGAGAATCCCTTCAAACAATGTCTTTCTAATTTTTTACACTATAAAAGAACTACCGAGATCGAGGATTTTCTCCAAGAAAGCTAGTATTCATCAAATTTCGATGAGATTGTTTTCTCATATGGCCCGTAGATGATCATATATGGTTGACTGAACGTTCTTGAGTCTACATGCATGAATCTTGATTATTTTCTTAAAAAAAATATATTTCTTACATGTATTTTCATATGTTGATGATCATCATAAACTTAGTTTCTTGAATTGAATATTTTCATGAGATATTGCATAACCTATATATGTTAACTTTTAAAACCATGCATCAAAGAAGATAGGGATTGAGTCTAGAGCCTCGATTGAGAATGCAGTTGTGATTGTGATTGAGATTGAGATGTGAGAACGATGATGAGTTGATAGAACTTGATAGTCCCATGAGTTTCCATAAATGAACTATAATGATTTGTCTATTCGATTATTCCCTAATGACTGTTCATATCCTTGAGTTATTGATGGAGATATTGATTGACGAGATGATTAGAGTCTCTATGAGACTGATTGAATGATGAGAGCCTTTATAAGGTGATGAGTCAATTGAGATATATTGACTGGATTGATTATTTTATGAGCATTGAGTCATGGGAGGAGTATCAACCACAGAAAGAGTAAGACTTAGTCTAACTCGCACTCGTCAAACTATGTAGCCAAGCATAAGTGAGGATTAGATCTATTATGTCTCATTGTGGTTCCCTCTAGATAGAGTCCTTGAAACAATAAATGACTTAACTTTAATGAATAGTTGAGGTCCCTAGTGGATTTGATTCATCCCCTACCTGGCATGTATGGGATGGTTGTGAGAACAGTAGTGGCTTGTTGTACGATCATTGGCTCATATGTTGTTGTTGTTAGATAAGAAAACTCCCTGAAAGTTTCTAAACTGATTAATCTGAGATGATATTAGATGAGATAAGATGAAATGAGTTGACATGAGTCCCTCTAAGATGAGTCTGATTTGATTGATGAGTTAACCGGTTGATGGGCCACTTATCTACTCTTTATTCTTGCTTTAGATAGGCATTTGACATGTCGATTGTTATTATTTCAAGTTGATTATTGTCTCTATATTATTCTGCCTATTTTAGTTTTATTCAGCTATTTTACATACTAGTACATTCCATCTACTAACGTCTCCCTCTGGGACTACATCATTTCATAATATAGATATATGATTTAGCGATCATCAACAGGCGCATCGTTGAGGATTCGAGATGTTCAGCTGATGGGTGAGTTTCCCTTACTTCGGAGGATTCATTATATTTATTTCACCTTGCTTTAGAGTTAGATTTGATTAGTTTTATTTTAATTGAGGTAGTCATGTGTCTGTCGTTGGCACCACTTGATAGTGATAGAGGCTTTATAGACTAAAGTCGAATATTGTTGTTAAGACTTGTTGGGCTAGTTTCTTTCTACTAGCCTTTTCATTTATAATATTATTTTGAGATTAGATGAGAGATGACCATTTAGGTCCTTATGTCTTCCACTAATTAGTAGAATGTATGAATAAATGAATGTGATGAGGCCAAGTGGTTCGCTTGGAGACAAGCAATAGTCTCTGAGTGTTGATTACATCTAGGGTACCATCTCGGGGGGCGTGACAGTGCAAATGTGGTTCCTTTGGAGAGAGGAGGCCAACAAGGTAATGCCTCAGGGCACAATTGGTTCTATGCTCTTTAAGGGAGGCACGAGGTAGATGAGTTGCCCGATGTTGTCATCGATATGTTAAAAGTATTTGATTTTGATTTGCATGTATTGATAGACTCGGGTGCCACTCTTTCTTTTGGTACTTCTTTTGTTTCCAAAAAGTTTTATGTTGAACCTAGATTATTTTGTGAGTCTCACGAGGTGTCTACTCCCGTTGATGCATCTATTGTTGCTAGAAAGGTCTATAGAAGTTTTCCCATTTGTATTTTGCACAAAATTCCTTGTGATCTTGTTGAGTTAGATATGGTGGATTTTATGTCATTTTTGGGATGGATTGGTTGTATGCTTATAATGCCTCTATTGATTGTAGAACCCATAGGGTCAAATTCTGATTCCCAAATGAACTCATCCTTGAGTGGGAGAGTCATAATATGGTAGTTAAGGGTAGGTTTATCTCTTGCATTAAAGCCCAAAAGTTGATTTCTAAGGGGTGTCTCTATCATCTTGTGAGGGTTAGGGATGTTGAGTCCAAGTCCTCCATATAAAGTCAGTTCTGGTGGTAAAGGAGTTCCCTGATGTCTTTCCTAATTAGCTTTCTAGCATTCCTCCTGAAAGAGAAATAGATTTTGGTATAGATCTTCTTCCTGATACTCAACCCATTTCTATTTTCCCTAACCATATGGCCCTTGCGGAGTTGAAGGAGCAATTGAGGGATTTATTGGAGAAGGGTTTTATTAGGCCTAGCCAATCACCTTGGGGTGCACTCGTGTTGTTTGTGAAGAATAAGGATGGTTCTCTTAGGATATGTATTGACTACCGGCAACTTAATAGAGTCAGCATCAAGAATAAGTATCCTCTACCAAGGGTTGATGATTTTTTTAACCAACTTTAAGCGGCTAGTCACTTCTCAAAGATTGATCTTCGGTCTGGGCATCACCAAGCAAAAGTGAGGGAGTTTGACATTCCCAAGACGGCCTTCTGGACTAGGTACGGGCACTATGAATTTGTGGCTATGTCTTTTGTGTTGACCAATGCACTAGCAATCTGCATGAATCTTATGAATAGGGTCTTCAAACCTGTTAGGACCCGCAACATAATTTAAACCTCGAACGTCCTTAATTGGTTCGATTTAATAAAGTATTGGGACATATGTAACATTCTACTTAACTTAGGTCCTTAAGAATAAAAGAGATGTGGGGTCAAGTTGGGTGCCTCCTTTTG
>JAOTQJ010145696.1:0-34712 GCA_025642045.1 Solanum sejunctum | reverse complement strand
TTTTGCATATCACTAAGCTTATGGAACTAGTTTTTATGCATGTGATTCTCACGACTCTATTCGTGCTATTATGGTCTCGTTCTCTGATTCCCGGGCCAATTATTATTATGCATAGATATAACTATATGTATATATGTATATATATATTTCAAAGTAGGTTGGATATGGCGGGTCAGTTTGCCTATGGGCCGGCTTTGCTTAGTTTGGAAACGTAAGGAGCTGGGCTTGGAATATATTGGCATCATGACATGTGGGTGCTAGGCCTCGTTCGCCTCGGCTCACGTGAGTGCTTGGATGTTGTTCACCTCATCTCACTTATCGGGCATGATGACCTCTACATATTGCGATACGTGAGTGCTTGGCCGTTGTTCGGCTCGGGTCACCTATCCTATGACGTGAGTGCTAGGCCACTGTTTAGCTCAACTCACTTATGCTACAGTCGGGACTTGTGTTGGAGATTTTGGGGATTTAAAATTTCTGGTGTTATGCTGTGGTATGGCGCGAGTTTGGAGGTTGCCTTCGTTCCCTTCCGATATGCATTACATTGATATTTTAAATAAAGAATTATTTTGATGTTTGCATGCAGGTTTGACTCATATATTTTTATTGGAATTATTACTCTAATTTATATTTCGTACTTTTAGCTTTACATATTTGGTACGTATTTCGTACTGACCCCCTTCCTTTGGGGGGGTTAGAAGTTGACATCTCATGTTTCTTCCTTTTATGCTGGAAGTGTGATAGGTAACATTAAGTGTTTCGATAATTGGGTTGTTAACTACCTGTTTGTTATGGTTCCTCCTTTATTTTGCTATTCAAGAAGCTGTACACTTCAAATGGTTACTCAATGATATGTTATGTTCATGCAGAGTGTAACTGTCCCTTCTTCTCCCCTCAGGCCCGGCGTTTCATGCTCACAGGTACTAACGTGCAAGCTAGAGAGTCACCTTCTTAGGATCTCTGTCTACCATTGAAGTGCTCCCTTTGCCCAGGAGCAGATTTTTGGTATATACATGTACACTTATTTTCTGTATTTCGCATATATGTATATTCGAGGGTATGACCAGGCCCTGTCCAGTCCTATGATTCAGTTCGTATGTGTAGAGGTCTGTGAATACATGTGGGTGTGGGATATTGCATGTGGTGTGGCTACGTATGTATGATACATTTGTTGGGTGGTTCTACCGTAGTGGTGACCTTATCGGCTCGCATACATATGTGTATAAATATTTGTTGTATGCTGGGGTTGTTGTTTGCAGGTTTGGTTAGTTAGTAAAACAGAGGAAACTAGCCAAAATTTTGATAGATTCCTTAGCTATTATAGTTGGAAATCCAGTTTAGTGTTTGTTTGGGTGCCCAATAGGCACTAATCACGGTCCCTAGGTTGGCTCGTGACAAAGATCATGAGTAGGATAATTCATTTCATGAACTTTGAGTTTTCTAGAAGCATAGGCTATCACCTTATCATTTTGCATTAGAGAACAACCCAAAACAACTTAAGAAGAATCACAATACACAGCAAATCCTTCTAGCCCTTCTTGTAGTGAAAAAATAGGAGCATACATAAGCTTATCTTTCAATGTTCAGAAGCTCCTCTCATACTCATCAATCCACACAAACTTAGTCTTCTTTCGGTCAATTTAGTCATGGGAGAAGCAATAGAAGAGAACCCACTCATGAACCTCTGATAGTAACCTGCTAAGCCCAAGAAGCTCCTAATATCTGATGGGGTCAATGGTCTAGGCCAATTTCTAATCAAATTCATCTTTTTTGGATCTACCTTAATACTATCCTTCGACACCACATGAATTAGTAAGGAAACATCTTTCAATGGAAATTCAAACCTCGTATTTAGCATACAACTTCTCCTCCCTCAATCTTTACAACACTACCCTCAAATAAGCCACATGCTCCTCTTCACTATGAGAATCGATCAAATAATCATCGATGAAGACTACAACAAATGAATCAAGGTATGTTTTCAATAGCTTATTCATAAGATCCATTAAGATAGCCAGTGCATTAGTCAATCCAAAAGACATGGCAACGAACTCATAATATCCATACCTAGTCTTGAAGGCCATCTTAGGAATATCACACTCCCTCACCTTTACTTGATGATATCCGGACCGAAGATCAATCTTAGACAAATGGCTAGCCCCTTGCAATTGGTCAAACAAATCATCAATTCTTGGAAGAGAATACCTATTCTTGATGGTGACCCTATTAAGTTGTCGGTAGTCAATACATATTCTAAGGGACCCATCCTTCTTTTTCACAAACAACACTGGTGCACCCTAAAGTGATTGAATAAGCCTATTAAATCCCTTCTCCAACAAGTCCCTCAATTGTTCCTTTAACTCCTCAACTCCATTAGGGCCATACGATAATGGGGAATAGAAATGAGTTGAGTATCGGGAAGGAGGTCTATACCAAAATCTCTTTCATTTTCGAGAGGAATATTGGGAAGGTCATTTGAAAAGACATCAAGGAACTCATTTACAACCAAAATCAACTTTATGGGAAGGACCTTAGAGTCCACATCCCTAAGCCTCACAAGATGAAAGACGCACCCCTTAGAGATCAACTTACGTGTTTTAATGCAAGAGATGAACCTAACCTTGACCACCACATTGTAAGAGCCCAAAAAGTTCCTGAATATGTGCCTCGTAAGTGCCTAGAATCATAATTTCAATATATCGTAAAATCCGTGGGTGATATAAAAAATTCGAGTTCATATTCTTGATAAGGGGTTTATTTTTTAGTGGAAAATTGCTCTAACCTAGATTTAAGAGCAAGTAAATAGCAATTTCAATTTTTTAAAATTTTTTTATCCAGTATCTGTCCGTCATAGTACCATGATGCACCTCCATCATGGACATGTGTTAATTCAGTCTCTGCAATAGGTCCGCGACGTGAACTTGTGTAATTTCTATCCAATTATTTTCTGTGTAGTCCAAGACTTTTGGGTCTTGGGCTTAAGTGTTCCCAAACATGAGTATACCTATACTTAGCCATTTTTCACCCTCATATCATTCTAAATATTCCCTAATACTCATTCAAACACTTAGACATGTTTTATCTCCTAAATTTAAGTCGTAAACCTTGTCCAAATCTTAGTATTTCCTCTCAAGCTTCAAGTCTCCACTCCAATCCTCATCAAGCTCATGTCCGGAGCTAAGGTATGCTGGTTTCTTTCATGGGTTCCTTTCACCCATGATGCTGAAGCTTTCTTTTCTTAAAAATTCCATGATTCAATGTTGATTTACAAATGGGTCTTATTTAATATGAAAATCACTACGCACTATGTTGGGATTTATTAAATTGTAACTGTTTTACTATGTTTTGGGGTATAAATCTAAGATCTAATATGAGATTTGATGAAGGGTTTTGATGCATAATGCTTGAGGGTGTTACCAAGTATCTATTGATGGTTTTTCATTGAAATTTCTAGCATGATAACACTTTTGAAATGCATGATTTTATACTAGCACTACACATCCTCTAAGTGTTTGATAAAATGTCTGGTTTTGGGTTCTTAAGGAATTGAAGGTCCAATACATGTCTTATGAGTTAGATGACTATATGATGATGGAATGATGATGACATGATTATGAAATTATTATGAAAAGGAATGTATGTATATGATGATGAAAGAAGTGTATATATCTATGATATTATCTCTATAGTGTTGAGTATGACCAAGCCTAGTCAGGGGGTTATAGGCTCGAGTAACCTGTTAAGGGGTTGGTGCCTCAATCGCAAAGTTTGGGAGAGGGGGTTGTATCCATTAACCTTGTTAGGGGGTTTGTACTCCATCAAAAAAATCAATATATCAAGGACAATAATGTCTTATACATAGCAAGAGTTCACAAACTAGGTCCTTGGAATAGAGGACTCACTATCTTAAGGAAATCATACTAGCTACATGGAGGAGGATGCTCAAGAGGGACTCCGATTCCTACATGATGATATCATGTAGGCAAGAATATGCATTAGTATGTTTCAATGCACTAATATGTAGGATGCAATGCAAAAAGAGATAGGAATCATAATCAAAATGCATAACAATAGGCAATAGGCATAGTATAACAATATTGCATGTAGGATCAATGTTTAAGTAAAACATGCTTAAGTAACTCATGCTTATATAGGATAGCATATGTGTAGAAAAGACCAAGCTAGATTTTCAAAGTACAAACCCCTTGGTAGGTTGGTGATGATGCCGCCCCATCACCTAGGTGCCAAGGTACAAACCCCTTGATAAGTTACCAAGGTACAAACCCCTTGATAGTTTAGTGATGATGCCGCCCCATCACCCTTGTGCTCAGGTACAAACCCCTTGATAGGTTACCAAGGCATAAACCCCTTAGTAGGTTAGTTATGATACTTCACCATCACCTTGGTTCAAGTTACAAACCCATTGATAAGTTACCAAGGTACAAACCCCCTGATAGGTTAATGGATGGTCACACACTACCTCCCATGGTGATTGAGGCATACCCCTCAATTGGCTATGGTCAATCCAACACTATGTAGAGAGATATCATATACATATTTTCCTTTTATCATTATCATAACATGATATACATACTTTTCTTTCATCATCATAACATCATTCATAACATAATACATGCTTTGGACCTTCAATTCCTCAAGAAACCATAACCAAACATTTTATTAAACACTTGGCAGGTATGTAGTACTACAGTAAAACCATGCAATTCAAGAGTGATATCATGCTAGAAAATTGAACGTAAAACCATCAATCAACAACTTGCAACACCCCCAAGCAATATATATTAAAACATTTTATCCAATCTCACATTAGATCGAAGATTTATAGCTCAAAACATTCTTAGATAATCGTAAGTTTAAGAAACCCTAACTTAGTTTTATAGGTAAATTCATGATTTAAAACACCCATAAATAGATCAACTTAAAATCATCCAATTTGAGTAAAAAGAATCTTGGGATTCATGGGTGAAGGGAACCCATGAATTAAACCCACATACCTTAAGTCTAGAGTTTGGCTTGGAATTGAGATTGGGAAGAATGGAGGCTTGGAAATGATCTTGGAATCCAATCTTGTTCTTGTGTTTCCTTGAATTTGAATTGGGTCTTGATGGAGGCTCTTGAGAGAATTTAGAGTGTATTTGAGATAAGAGTAATGAGTTTGATCCTTTGGAACCTTGTTTAGGTCTTTTAGGAAGGATAAGATAACATTGGAAGTCTAAAAAGGGTTATTAGAATAATTAGCATTTACGAATATACCATTAGTGAACGGATGGAAAATTTGGAAAATTGTTGCCCCAGGGAAGGTCCACGGGTGCTGCGGCACTCCACAGGTCGTGCAGAGCGCCTATGACAAGGTACTTAGTCAAAAATTAAAGTTTGAAATCGATTGGAAAAAGACATCTCGTTCTGACCACGGAGGCCTCTATGGGTCGTGTGGAGCCTCACAACCCGTGTTGAGGCTCGTGGCACCATACTTGGTGCTGAAAAATATTGCCCAGGATAACCACGCCAAGGGCCATGACCCGTGCCACCTTCCACAACCCATGTGGGTGGTCATGCTCCATGCCTTAGCCTCAAACTCACCTCCATGCATACTAAGCCTCCTTTACTCACCTTCACGCCCCTCCTTACGACCAGTGGCAAGTCTCACGACCCATGCCACTGGTAATGGTCCATATCTTAGGATCAAACTGGTTTTTCATAGCCTCACAAGATCCATACAAGCCATCACTAGCTGTATAGGTGCCCGTATGATACCACTACGCGGGAGGGTCTTATAAAAATGATCATAACTCTCTCATCTGACTTCGAAATGAGGTGAAAACAAGTACGTTGCAAAGCTAACTCAAAGGGCTTTCATTTGACATGTCGTGGGCCACTAGTTCTAAATATGATCAAAGTTATGCCTATTTAAAGCTGACCCTTGCATGAACCATCACCCAAAACTTAACTCCTAGGGAAGTCTTGAACTAGTTTAGGTACTAGGAGTCTCCCATGAACTTAATACACCCCCAAACTAACCAAATGAGGCTTGAAACATGGATAATGGTGTCACAATATCTCCACCTTGGGAACATTCATTCCTGAATGTCAAAGAAACATACACAAGGAAAGTAGTCATAAAGACTTTTAGCCCAAATCTGAATGCAACAATGCACATAAACATGATTTTCAAGAAAATTTCAACATGAACATCAAAATTCTCATAACCTTATTAATATAAGCATGAATTCATGCAATGACATAAGGGCCGAACTAAGACTTGAAATCACATAAGGGAACTTAACGAGTACCTTAGGCTTGAGTATAATGAAAGCGACGGGGATATTATTCCTCCATGCCCGCATCGGCTCCCCGAGAGACACATACGAATAGATGACTCCCCAAAAGGGCCTTGACAAACATCTCCTCATTATTAGTCATCTTCCCCATTCATCTATCCACACCTCCACCGGGACCTTCTCCCAAGCTAACTTATCCCTCACATCACCCACAATCTCAAAGAGTGCTATAGCTATAGAGTCACTAACACATCCCCTCCACCTAGAAGCATGTTAAACTGGACAAACCATACTCCTATACATAGGCCATTCCCAAACTTATGCAACCTTACCGACCTCCCTCTACACTTTATAAGGACTCACAGTCCTCAACTCAATTGTCAACCTTAAACATACCTAAACCACATAGTACCATAACCACCATCTCCCCCTTGGGAGACAGACTCCACTCTATCATCTTCTCACCCGAAACTTTCAACTCTAATAAGGCAGAATCAAGGCCTTCCCTAATCCATACCTCTTAACCCAAGAAGATTCGGAACCACCAAGGACACTATACTACCATTCCCAACTTCCCTCAACTTACTTCCAACCTAGCCAACTAATGGACCCTACTAGTCTCCTCATTTCCACCATTACCCACATATGCTAAGCTACCCATAGGCACCCTACTTAAAGCACCAATCATAACACTAGCCCTACTAAAAAAAACTAATGCACACTCACTTTTAGTAAACAACCTCTCATCCTCCAAGACTTGCAACACTACCCCCAAATAATTCATAAGCTCTACACAATTCAATACCTCATTACTAGAGACCACCACAAACATATCAAGGTAGGGTTTTAAGACCCTATTCTAGGGACCCATAAACATAGCCAATGCATAAATTAACCAATCTCCATAAAGACACAACATGCATGCAACTATTCCATCCCAAGTATAACACCACAAACCACCACACCAACTCCAAAAAGTCACAAAGCAAAACCTAAGGCAAGATGAACATGGATCAACACTTATGTACTTTCTAGCAACCATATACTCAACCAAGAGATAGACACCAAAGGCTCACATCACAACTCGGGACACACAAGAAGCCCATTAGCAATACAAAGAATAATGAAACTTGAATCCATCAAAATAAAAACCTTTAACTTACTTACTTCGCCTTTTTCTTTGAAGGGGCATGATCAACTAGAAAAGCAAAGAACATTCGCTAGGGGGGAAAAGCCCTATCTCACTTCTAAAGCACGACTAGACCATGAAAAAAAGAAACATTTCCTAAAATATCTCATAGCCTCCTACTCAGAGTCGTGGTGCACAACACAACCATGAATAAGACTCTAATCGATGCGACGTGTTGGACTTTGAGAATCTATCAACCTAGTGCTCGGATATTATTTTTTTCATAATCCAAACCAAGGGGCTAGACATGACCAGCTAATGCGGAACCCAAAGGGACCCCAAATAAGCCTCGTAGCATATCATTACATAATCTTGGTCATGAAAGCGATTAAAAGACATTTGAAGAATGGACATAAGGGCAAAACGGCTAAGGGAGAACTTGTCATAGCATAGGATCAGGAGATAATATAATCAACTCATAGCATAAATACATAGCTTTGTCCAATGACACCTCTACTACATAGATAAGAGTGAGGGCTAAGACATATAGTCGGGCTCACCCTCATAGTTAATTATATCAATATATCAAGGACAATAATGTCTTATACATAGAAAGAGTTTACAACTATGTCCCTAAAATGGAGGACTTACTAACTATCTTGAAGAAGTCATACTAGCCATGTGGAGGAGAATGCTCAAGAGGGACTCCGATTCCTACATGATGATATCATGTAGGCAAGTGTACATGTTAATACATTTGAATGTACTAAGTTTGTAGGATGCAATGAAACAAAAGATAGGCATCATAATCAAAATGTATAACAATAGGAAATAGGCATAGTATAACAATATTGCATGGATGATCAATGCTCAAGTAAAACATGCTTAAGTAACTCATGATTATATAGGATAGCATATGTGTAGAAAAGACCAAGCTAGATTTCTAAAGTACGAAATCCTTGGTATGTTGGTGTTGATGTTGCCCCATCACCTAGATGCCAAGTTACAAACCCCTTGATAGGTTAGTGATGATGCCGTCCCATCACCCTAGTCCCAAGGTACAAATATCTTGATATGTTACCAAGGTACAAACTCCTTCATAGGTTAGAGGATGGTCACACCCTACCTCCCATGGTGATTAGGAATGCCCCTCAATTGGCTATGGTCAATCCAACACTATATAGAGAGATATCATATATATATTTTCCTTTTATCATCATCATAACATCATATACATACTATTCTTTCATCATCATAACATTGTTTATAACATAAGATATGCTTTGGACCTCTAATGTCCTCAAGAAACCATAACCGGATATTTTATCAAACACTTTGCGAGTGTGTAGTATTAGAGTAAAACTATTCAATTCAACAGTAATATCATGCTAGAAAATTAAATGTAAAACCATCATTCAATACCTTGCAATACCCCCAAGAAATACACATTAAAACCCTTCATTAAATCTCACATTAGATCTAAGATTTATAGCTCAAAACATGCTAATCTAATCATAAGTAAAAGAAACCCCAACTTAGTTTTATAGCTAAATTCATGATGTAAAACACCCATAAATAGATCAACTTAAAATCATCCAATTTGAGTAAAAGGAAGTTTGGTCTTCACAGGTTAAGAGAACCTACAAATTAAACCCACATACCTTAAGTTTAGAGTTTCTTAGAATTGAGATTGGGAAGCATATAGGCTCGGAAATAATCTTGGAATCCAATCTTGTTGTTGGGTTTCCTTGAATTTGAATTGGGGATTGATGGAGGCTTTTGAGATGAGAATAATGAGTTCAATCCTTTTTAGAACCTTGTTTAGGTCTTTTAGAAAGGTTAAGAAGTTTAAAAAGGGTCATTAGAATAATTAACATTTATGAATATGTCATTAGTGAACGGATGGAAAATTTGGCAAAGTGTTATCCCATGGAAGGTCCCATAGGAAATGTTTCACTCCACGGGTCATGTAGAGTGCCTGTGACAATGTACTTAGTCCAAAAGATGAAGTTGGAAATTTATTGGAAAAAGACTTCTCATCATGACCATGGAGGACTCCATGGGTCGTGTGGAGCCTCACAGCCCGTGTGGAGGCTTGTGGCACCATACATGGTGCTAGAAGATGTTGCCTAGGCTCTACACTAATGGCCATGACCCGTGCCACTTGCCATCTCTCGTATGGGTGGTCATGGTCCATGCCTTAGCCTCAATCTCACCTCCACGCATACCAAGCCTCCCTTACTCACCTTCACACCCCTCCTTACGAACAGTGGCAAGTATCATGACCCGCCACTGGTCGTGGTCCATACTTTAGGCTAAAAATGGTTTTTCCTAGCCTTAAATGCCTCACAAGACCTGTATAAGCCACCACTGCTCGTATAGGTGCCCGTGAGATACCACTGTACGGGAGGGTCTTACAAAAATGATCATAACTCCCTCATCCGACCTCGAAATGAGGTAAAACCAAGTGATTTTAGAAGCTAACTCAAAGGCTTTCATTTGACATATAGTGAGCCACCCAGTTCTAAATGTTCTAATAGTTATGCCTAATAAAAGTTGACCCTTGCATGAACCATAACCCAAAATCCAACTCCTAGGGAAGTCTTGAACTCTTTTAGGTACTAGGAGTCTCCCATGAACCTAACACACTCCCAAAAACCAAATGAGGCTTGAAACATGGATACATAAGAGCATAGAATTACAGGTTATCACAATTAATCTCATCGGATATTAGGAGTTTCTTAGGCTTAGAGGAGTACTATTGGAGATTTGTGAATGGGTTATCTTCTATTGCTTCCCCTATGAAAAAATTGACTCAAAAGAAGGCTAAGTTTGTGTGGACCGATGAATATGAAAGGAGCTTCCAAACATTAAAAGATAAGCTTATGTTTGCTCCTATTTTGTCACTATTTGATGGGCTAGAGGGGTTCATGGTGTATTATGATGCTTCTATTGTGTTCTAATGTGATATCGTAAAGTGATAGCCTATGCTTCTAGGCAACTCAAAGTGCATGAAAAGAACTATCTGGTTCATGATCTTGAATTAGCTGCCCTGGTGTTTGCTTTAAAGATTTAGCATCATTACTTATATGGGGTGCATATTGATATGTTCACCGATCATAAGAGCCTCCAATATGTCTTCACTAAAAAAGATCTCAACTTTAAGCAAAGAAGGTGTCTAGAACTTCTGAAGGACTATGATATTAGTGTGTATTATCATCCGAATAAGGCAAATGTGATAGGGGATGCCTTGAGTAGGGTGTCTCTGGGTAGCGTAGCTCATGTTAGTGGTGGTGACAAGGAGATGGATAGGGAAGTACCTCGGTTGGATAGGTTAGGGGTTAGGTTGGAGGAGGCTTGTGATGGTGATGTTGTTGTTGTTGTTGTTGATGGTTCTAAGTCCTCGTTGGTTGATGAGGTGATAGCAAAACAAGATCTTGATCCCTCCTTGTTAGAATTGAAGGCCTTGGTGTAAGAGGGCAAGGTGGAGGCTTTCTGCAAAGGGGGAAATGATGCTCTTAGGTACCAAGGTAGGTTATGTGTACCTTGTGTTGATAGTTTAATAAAAAAGATCCTTGATGAGGCCCACAACTCTTCTTTTTCTATCCACCCTGGTTCCACCAACATGTATAGAGATATAAGGGATGTGTATTGGTGGGGAGGTATGAAAAGGGACAATTCATTTTTGGTTGTCATAGTTGTCAACAAGTCAAGGTCGAACATCAAAGGTAGAGAGGCCTAACCCAAGACATAGAGATTCCTACTTGGAAGTGGGAGGTAATTAATATGGATTTTATAGTTGGGTTGCTCAAGACTAGAAAAGGTTTTGATTCCATTTGGGTTGTGGTTGATAGGATGATGAAAGAGACTTATTTTCTGTCGGTTAAGACCACATATACGGTTGAAGATTATGCAAGATTATACATTCATGACTTGGTGAGGTTGCATTGGGTTCCTTTGTCCATCATATTAGATCATAGTGCTCAATTAACTTTATACTTTTGGAGGTCTTTTCAAAGAGGTCTTAGTATAAGAGTTAAACTTAGTATGACCTTTTACCCTCAAACGGATGGCCAAGCCAAAAGAACTATCCAAACCCTTCAAGATATGCTTATAGCATGCATGTTATAGCTTAGGGGTAGTTAGGATGATCATATCCTATTGATTGAGTTTTCCTACAATAATAGCTATCATTCTAACATAGGTATGGCTATTTTTTAGGCTCTCTATGGGAGACTTATAGATCATTGGTTGGTTGGTTTGAGGTTGGTGAGGTAGCTTTGTTGGGACCAGATCTGGTTATGGAGGCTCTTGATAAGGTTAGGATGATTAGAGAAAGGTTGAAGATGGCCCAAAGTCCCCAAAAGTCCTATGTCGATATGAGGAGAAGGGTTCTTGAACTCCAAGTTGGTGATTGGGTTTATTTGAAGGTGTCACCCAGGAAGGGTGTGGTCTATTTTAGTAAACCAGGTAAGTTTATTCCAAGATATGTTATTCCTTATGAGGTCATGAGGAGGCTTGGCAAGGTAGCTTATGAGTTGGAATTGACTAAAGAAATGGATTTGGTTCATCCGGTATTTCATATGTCTATGTTGAGAAAATGTGTGGATAATACGAATGCTATTATGAACCTTGACGTTGTTGGTGTGGTTGAAGTTAATTTGACCTATGAAGAGGTTCTAGTTCAGATTTTGGATAGGCAAGTGAAGAGAATGAGAAACAAAGAGGTGGCTTCCAATAAGGTCCTTTAGAGGAATCAACAAGTTGAAGATGCTACTTAAGAGGCCGAGATGGACATGCAAAAGCGATATTCTTACCTTTTCCACTCCACTCAAGCCTAAGGTATTGATTTAAGTTCCTTACATGATCTCAAGTCTTAAGTTCAGCCCTTATGTCGTTGCATACATTTATGTTTGAATTGACAAGTTTATGATGATTTTATACTTATAATGAGATTTTTGAAATGGTGTTTAAGTGCATTGTTGCATCTTTATGTGGGATGAATTTGTCATGTTTACATCTCTCATATATGTATCTTTGACATTCGGGGACAAATGTTTCTAAAAACAATTCCTAAAAATATGCCTTGGAAATATTTGGAATCGTAATTTCCATATATCTTATAAATCATGCGTGATATCAAAACAATTCGACTTCATATTCTTGATCAGGGGATTATTTCGAGTGCAAAATGGGTCTAACCCAAATTTAGGAGCAAGCGAATAGTAATTTCAGTTTTATATATTCAAGTCTCAAACCTCATCTGGATCTAAAGATTTCCTCTTGAGCTTCAAATCTCTATCTCCATTCTTCATCAGTTTCATCTCCATAGCTAAGGTATGTGGGTTTCTTTCATGGGTTACTTTCACCCATGATGCCCAAGCTTCTTTTTATTAAAAATTGTATGATTCAAAGTTAATTTACAAATGGGTCTTATTGATTATGAAAATCACTACACACTATGTTGGGGTTTACGAAATTGTGACTGCTTTACTATGTTTTGGGCTATGAAACTAAGCTCTAATGTGAGATTTGATGAAGGGTTTTGACATATATTGCTTAAGTGTGTTACCAAGTATCTATTGATGGTTTTACATTGAATTTTCGAACATTATAGCACTCTTGAAATGCATGGTTTTACACTAGCACTACACACCCTCTAAGTGTTTGATAAAATGTCCAGTTATGGATCCTTGAGGAATTGAAGGTCCAATACATGTCTTATGATTTGAATGACTATATGATGATGGAATGATGATGAAATGATTATTAAATGATGATGAAAATGAATGTACATATATGATGATGAAAGGAGTGTATATAATATATGATATTATCTCTATAGTACTGGGGATGACATAACCTAGCTTAGGGGTTGTAGGCCCGAGTAACCTATTAAGGGGTTGGTACCTCAATTGCCTAGCTCGGGGAACGTTAGGCTCGGGTAACCGTATTGGGGATTTGTACCCATCAACCTTATTGGGGGGTTTGTACTCCATCAACCTTGTTGGGGATTTGTAACCATCAACCTTGTTGGGGTGTTTGCACTATATCAACCTTGTTGGGGGTTTATACCCATCAACCTTGTTGAGGGGTTTGTACTCCATCAACCTCGTAAAGGGATTTGTACCTCATGCACCTATCCAAGGGGATGGTAGGCCTTGGATTACACTATAATTATCACTCTTTACACTCGTATTATGTTCTATATAAGCATGATTTTACTTTAAGCATCATTCATACATGTCATATTGCTATTTTGTAATCATTGCCTATGTTTATACATTTTGATTATGAACTTATCTCTTATTACATTGCATCTTACATACTTATAATATTCAAATGTACTAATTCATACTCTATGTCTACATGATGTCACCATGTAGAAACCAGTGCACCGCTTGATCATTCTCCTCCTCCAATGGCTAGAACGATTGTCTGTTAAGCTTGTTGGTGAGTCCTCCATTTTGGGGTCGTTATCTATGATCTCTTATATTGTACTAATACTATCTTTCCTTTGTTTATGTATTGACTATGTGGGTAAGCCCGGTTGTTTGTTGTGGTTCCCGCTCTTATCTATGTAGTAGAAATATTTTTGGATATGTTATGTATCTATGCTATGAGCCTTGACTCTCCTTTCTTGAAGTTATGATATAGAAGTTTACCCTTAGTCCCTATTTCTTTGTTTATGCTTATCTTTTATTGTCATTCTAATTGCTTTCACGACCAAAGATGTGTAATGATATGCTATGTAGCTTATTTGGGGTTCCTTTGGGCTCCCCATTAGCCGTTCACGTCTAGGCCCTAGGCTTGGGTCATGATACACATCATGACTCTCCCACTCAAGAATGGGTTTATTTGGGAATTGGAACTTGACCCTATAAGTTCTACAATCAATAGAGGCATAATATTCATGCAACCAATCCATCCCAAGAATGACATCAAAATCAACCATATCCAACTCAACAAGATCATAAGGCAATATTTTATGCAAGATGCAAATGGGGCAATTTCTATAGACCTTCCTAGCAACAAATAGATGCCCTAATAGGAGTAGATACCTCATACGACTCACACAGCAATTCGGGCTCAATATGAAATATTTTAGCAACAAAGAGGGTAACAAAATAAAGAGTAGCACCTAGATCAATCAATGCATATACATCAAAATCAAATACTTTTAACATATCGGTGACGACATCAAGAACCTCCTCAATACCTTGCCTCCGATATAGAGCATAAAATTGATTATGCCTTGTGGCACAACCTTGTTAACCACCTCTAGCCAAAGGAACCGCATTAGCACCGCGGTCTTGAGGACGAACATCCTTACCCTTGTTGTAATCACAAGGGTAATCAACCTTTTTGTGATCCACTTCCTCACAATCATAACATGCATTAGTGTTTGACAAAAATGGGCCCTTATGACCCTTACCACAACTCATACACACGTCATTAAGAACTACAATACCAACACCTTGGGTCCTTGGGAAGTTATTGGAAAATCCCCTATTAGAAGCATGAGAAGACCTTTGGCATTGGTGGAATCGTCCACCCCTTCAGCCTTGGAACTTTCCCTCAAAACAGGCCCTCTTGGCCTCATGACCCCTCCTCTTCCTAAACTTCTCCTCCTCCATTTATTCTGCATAGGTCAACAAATAGTACAAGTCCATGTCACTAATCAACATAGTGGACCGACATTCCTCACTCACCAAGCCATAAACACCCATCACAAATTTATTCATTCTAGACCTTGAGTCAGCCACCAAGTGTGGAGCATATTTTGAAAGTTGGTTTAACTTGAGGGCATACTCCCTCACACTCATAGTCCTTTGTTTCAAGTTCATGAACTCCACCAATTTAGCTTCCCTAAGCTCAAGAGGGAAGAATCGATTAAGAAAGGCCACCTTGGTCTCTTCCCAAAGCACCAAATTATTGACCCCCTTCTCTTCCCTCCATTTATTAAACCATATTTGTGCCACCCCTTTGAGTTGGTATTGCCAACTTCACCTTCTCTTCCAATTTAACATCCATAATAGCCAAAACCTTGTAGACCTCATCAATGAACTCTTGAGGGTCCTCATCCACTTTTACCTATAAAATTCTGGGAGATTCATTCTCATAAAGTCTCTCACCCGAGATACCGGTGTAGGAGCATGAGGGGCTTGGGCCCCTTGGTTGGCTTGGTTAGCCATAACTTGTGTAAGAAAAGTGAGAGAATCGTAGATCTCTCCAAGAGCCGGTTGCTCCTTGGGAGTGTGGGCTCTTCTTCCTCTTGTGTTAGGCATAATCTAGCATAGCAAAGGACAATCATTAGGGGGAAAACCATACATAATCTTCTATAGCATGACATAGAGTAAGAAGAAGGGAAATATTTCCTGAATGCCTCAGAGCCTCTAGGTCATGGTTATAGTCCACAACACAACCATAAACAAGACTCTAATTGACATGGTGTATTGGACTCTGAGGATCTAACAACCTAGGGTTCTGATACCATGTTTTTCACGATCCAAGCTTAGGTCCTAGACATGACACAGCACAAGGGGAACTCAAAGGGACCCCAAGTAAGCCTCTTAGCACATCATTACACATCCTTGATCGTGGAAGCAATAAAATAACAACAAGAGTAGAAATAGGGATAACCAGGGCTAAGGGACATCATTACTATCATAATAACAAGAGTCAAGAGTGATTCAACGATTATAAGCTTACACATGACATGTCCATCAACACCTTTACTGCATAGATAAGACAAGTAACCAGGCTCACCCTCATAGTCAACATATACAGAAAAAGGAAAGTAGTCTTAGAACATAGCATGAGACAATAAGAAACATCCCCGGAATGGAGGACTCACCAACAAGCTTGAGTGAAATCATACTAGCCACGTGGATGGAGATGCTCAAGCGGGGCTCTGGTTCCTAAATAGTGACATCGTGTAAACATAGAGTATGCGTTAGTATGTTTGAATGTACTAAGTATGTAGGATGCAATGCAACAAGTGATAAACACCATAATCAAAATGCATAACATAGGCAATGAATAAGCATAAAGCAATATGGCATGCGTGGAAGATGTTATGTAGTAAATTATGCTTATAGAATATCATACATGTGTAAGAATAAACAACATTCATATTGGTGGATCGTCGCACCCTACCACCCTTGGTGATTGAGGTACCAACCCCATCAATTAGTTGGTGGATCGACGTACCCTACCACCGTTGGTGACCAAGGTACAAACCCCTTGATAAGGTTGGTAGATTGTCGCACCCTACCACCCGTGGTGACTGAGGTACCAACCCCCCGACATAGTTATCAAGGTAAAAACCCCTCAACATGGTTATCAAGGTACAAATCCTACGACATGGTTACTAGGCGCGCAACCCACTAGTCGGGCATAGTCACATTCCAACACCATATAGGAGAAAAATCATATGCATATATTCCTTTCATCATCATATAGTCATTCATCTCATAAGATATACAATGGGCCTTCAATTCCTTAAGAAAACCATAACCAAACATTTTATCAAACACTTGGCGTGTGTGTAGTACTAGTGTAAAACCATGTAATTCAAGAGCATTATCATGCTAGAAAATTCAGTGTGAAACCATCAATAGATACTTGCTAATACCCTCAAGCAATATACATCAAAATCCTTTATGAAATCTCACATTAGATCTTAGATTCATAGCTCGAAACATGCTAAAACAGTCACAATTTTATGAAACCCCAACACAGTGTGCAGTGAAATTCATAATACGTAAGACCCATGAGTAAATCAATTTTAAATCATACAATATAGGGTCAAAGGAAGCTTGGGTATCATGGGTGAAAGGAATCTATAAAAGAAACCCACATACCTTAGCTTTGGAGGATAGCTTGAATTAGATTGGAGATGGAGATTTGATGCTTGAATGAGAACGTTAAGATCCAGATGAGTTTTGAAACTTGGAATTAGAAGTGAAATATTTGGCTAAGTGTTTGAGTGAGAAATGGGGAATATCTTGGATGATATGAAGGTGAAATAAGGCTAAGTATAGGCATTTTCATGTTTGGGAACACTTAGGCCCAAGACCCAAAGGACATGGACCGAGATAGAAAACTGGCCACAAAAATACATAGAAGCGTGCCCTTAGAACGTTGCGCCAGGGGCATGGATCGTCTCTGGAAATCGCATATTTGTGATTTTTAAATTTTGCTATAGTTGCTCTTAAATTGGGGTTAGACCCATCATCCACTCAATTTGACCCCTTAAACAAGAATATGAAGTCAGATTTTTTCATATCACACATGAATTTTGAGATATATGGAAATTACGATTCTGAGCTCTTTCGAGGCACATTTTTGAGCTCTTTTTGGGTCGTTTCATGTTGATTGAGGTATTAATCCCTCAATTGGTTGATGATTGTATCACTCTACCATCCATGATGATTGAGGTATCAACCCCTCAATTAGTTGATGGTTGTATCACCCTATCATCCATGGTGATTGAGGTATCAACCCCTCAATTGGTTGATGGTTGTCTCACCCTACCATCCATGGTTATTAAGGTATGACACCCCCTCAACTAGGTATGGTCAACTTGCAACACTATAGATACTTTTCATGGAAATAACATATATATACCTTCATTTCATCATCATAAAGTCATTCAAGTCATAGGTCATGCAATGGATCATCAATAGCTTAAGAAGCCTAAACCAGACATTTTATTAAACACTTGGTGGGTGTGTAATGCTAGTGTAAAATCATGTAATTAAAGAGTAAAATCATGCAAGAAAACTTGAAGTAGATCAATCCATCAACTCTTGGTAATACCATCTTGCAAGATAGATTGAAATACTATATCAAAACTCATCATAAATCTTAGATTCATAGCTCACAACATGCATAAACAGTCATAATTTTACAAAATCTCAACATAGTTCATAGTCATTCATAATAAGAAGACCCATAAGTAAATTGACTTAGAAACATGCAATTTTTGTAAAAAAAAAAAAGGAGCTTGGGTACCATGGGTGAAAGGATACAATTATTGAAACCCACATACCTCAACTTTGGAGAATTCCTTGATGAAGATTGAGATGAGGACTTGAAGCTTGATTGAATTTCTTGAATCTGAAAATAAGTTTAGGACACTTGATTTTGAGTGAAATATTTGTCTAAGTGTTTGAGAGGATTTTGGGAAATGTCTTGTATGATATGAGGTTGAAAAATGACTAAGTATAGGTATTTTTACACATAGGGAGGACTTAGGGCCAAGATCCAAAATCCTTGGACTGAATCAACAAAATTGGGCAAAAATTACACAGGGGCGCGCCTTGGCCGCGTCGCGCCTAGGGCATGAAAACTCCTCTAGAAATTGCAACTTTGCATTTTTGAATTTTGATGCAGTTGCGCTAAAATCGGGTTAGATCCATTCCCCACTCAATTTTGTCCCCCTCCCCTCCACTCCCGATCACGAATATGAAGTCGAATTTTCGATATCACGCATGGATTTTGAGATATATAGAAATTACGATTATGGGCATTTTCGAGGTACATTTTCGGGCACTTTTTAGGGTTGTTTCATTTCCCCATTGATAGAGTAGCATATATCCCTTTCAACAACTGCTACGTACAAGGGATATACCTCAAATCCTACATTCAACTTGTTTAACTGAACATACAACCGAACACCCATATCATTGTGTATTTCCATAGGCACATCGCTACCATTAATAGTATATTTGATTTTTATGCATTTTGTAATCAAATCTACACTTAATTGATTCGCACTTAAACTGACCAAATCATCATATGAAGCATTACACAACTCCGGCCACACTATATACGATGTAGCTATTATTTTCATTCCATTTCCCCGAATGTCTAATTAAAACTGTTATAGTTAATACTTCCTATTTCATAATTCAAAAAGAAATTATCTATAAAATAATCAATACAATTGACATAAAAAAGTCGGCAAAACTAAAATTTTATATCACATGTATCAAATACCTATATCAAAATGGAGATCTTCTGTCGTGGAGGAACCACGAAGAACACAAATGTATTTTTTTTTTGCCGAGATGACAAATGTTTTCAGTGAGTTTTGCCTTTTTTAAAATAAATGATTGATAGATGACAATTTAAAAATGGAAATAACCCAATTAATGAATTATCGTTTATATTGTTTTAAAAAAATGGCTACAACATTTTGATTAGCCATAATTAACAGTACATACTCATGTTTAAATACAGTAAATTAAATTTAAATTATATGTATATTGTATTTTTTACATAAATTATGTAACTATATTTAGTAATTATTATAGTTATAACTAGAGAATTATGATAACCCATAAACTATAGACATTTATATAAGATTCTCTATTATTTAACGTGTTTAAAACTTGGGGATAAAATAAAAACATAAATTTAATATAAGTTGATATTTATAATAATAAGTTTATGAAACGCTTTTTGCATATAATTTAAATATATAAAAAGTTGTCTTCGATTGTGGAGGCACCTTTTCAGTTTGAAAATAAATTTTCTCGATTGAGTCCATCTCCAAATCTTCGTCTTCTCTATAACTCTTCCACCGTCATCTTCTCAACTTTTCCGCTTTCCCCTTTTCATCTAAATCGATATCTTTTTAGATTCTGCATCTTCTTCTTCGCAGGCTAGTTCAATGCTGATTTGTTATTTTTATTTTTTCAATTGCGACTGGGTACAATCTTCATCTTCAAGATAATCTGCTTTGATGTTGTGTAAAAAAATATGTGTTGAAATCTGATTTTTGTTTATGTCGATTTTTTTTTGTCGGACTTTGGTCCCTAGTTATTTTGTATGTTTGAGTTGAGGATAGGTCTGTCGGAATGTGGTTCCTTTCTGTTCAAAAAGGGATTATATTTTGGTTATCTACACTTAAAATTTTGAATTTAGTTGAGTAAAAAGATTATTTGTTCTGTCATCCCTTTGTTGTTTCTATTGATTTGTTGTTTCTGTCGATTTTTCATCATCTTCAAGACGACTTTGGATATTGGGGTTTAAAAAAGTTTTTTTTTTTTGGTTATCTATGCTTAAAATTTTGTACTTAATAGTTAATGTTAACATTCAATTTTTATCAAAAGATATTATAAATTAATTATAAATTTCTTCAATTTTTATTAATTTGAAATAATTATTTTTTAAAAAACACTGAAAAAATATTTTGAGTTACTTTGGTGTATTTTCTTTCATATGCTTGATAAGTATATAATTACATATTTTTTTATAATTATTCAAAAATAAAAAGAAATTATTTTCTTATTTATTATTAAATTATTTTTGAAATTAAATATATTATAATTGAATTAATTATTTTGCTTAGTTAATTATAAAAAAATTCTTTAATTGATCTAATTTAATTCGTTATTTATTTTTAAAATTCAACACGTTCTCCAGACCTGCATATTCTCCTTTTTTTTCCTTTTCCTTTTAATTTTCTTTTTCTTTTTCATTTTCCTTTAACTTTTCTTTTCTAAATGGGACCACATGTTCCTTTTTTCATTTTCTTCTTCTCATCACACGCACATATCATTTCTCTCTCATCTTTCTTCTTTCTTTAAAAAAGAAGACACATAAACAATAAAAACATGAACACCAAACGCCAGCAATTCAAACGACTCCAATCCGAGTCATCTGACAGTCCCCAAAATCTCTCGAATAGAGAATTCAAATTTTAAATTTAATTTTCCCCAATTTTTTGCCGTAATTTTGGCTATTCATCCATTAGTAGGGGCAGATTTTAGGGGACCAAAAAGCATAATTGAATTTCCATTTAGGAGTCGTTCTCTACCTTTGAAATGCCTTTAGAAATTTCCTAAGCAACTTTACTTTTTGAGTTTTCTAAGATCAGAAGTTTGCCTTTCCGAAGTTAAGAAGTTCATAGAAAACTCTTTCCTGTGGGGAGGATTCGCTTCTAGGCTTGTTCATCTCAGTTCAGTGCTCCAAAAAAGGTAAATGTCTTTTCAATTTTAACTTGTTTTAGTTCATCTTGCTTGTAGAGATTGTAGCTTGTTGTTATTGTTGTTATTAGTTTAGCTGTTTTTATTAGTCTATAGTGTAACATAGTCAGTGTTAAGATTTGCTTGTGCTACATCTATGTGGATGAGTTCTCTTTTGTGTTTCTTTCTACCATTTGATATCTTTACTATCTTTTAAATGACTACTGACTACAATAGCTAAAGACCCTGTCACGATCCAAAAACGGGTGTGATGGCACTTGCACAATTCCACCAGAACAAGTCAGCCTTAACTCAAAGGGATAACAAACAAATCGCAAGAAAGTGATTAACTAGAGTAGATAACTAAAGCGGAGAATTTTTATAAAACTTAAATACCACCCAAGTAATGGTTGTCACATGTACAAGCCATTAGAAATACAGAAAATCAAGAAATACAAGTCCAAACTATCCTTTTTCTCGAATAGAACAAGTACAGAAAAAATAGGAACAAGAGAGTCAGTCAGATGACAACATCGGAGGATCAAGGAAAATACTATTCACTATCCGGGCTCATAATCTACACAAGTATAGAAGCAAAGGGTGCGTACCAAATACCACGCGGTACCCAGCAAGTCAACTAACAAAACAAAGTAAGTCTAATACAATACACAAACTCCTTTCATCTCAATCGATCTCCACGACTACAACCTGCACAAAATATTAGTCCAGCCCATCAATACATAATATATAATAAAGATGGTATTTCACCATATCACATTTTCAAAGCATAAGCTAAAAATGATAGAATAATCAATCGCAAGAATAACATCATGCTATGCAATAATATGCAAGGGTGAAATACAATGCTTATACAATAATCGCCCGCAAAGACCTCGACATTATAACATCACTGATAATATCTCAACACCACATCATCGTTGGCAAAGACCTTGGCATCACAATATCATTATAAAGTTTTCAACATCGTAAATTCGTTGGTAAAGACCTCGGCATCATATCTCAACCGGTAAAGACCTCGGTCCCAACATTTTCATCTCACTCATATCAATATGCGGAATCAATGCATGTCAAGGAATGAATGAACATGATATGAATTTCACAAACAAGTCCACTCATAATATCCAACCACGATAATATATATATCAAAAATATAGAATTCTCATCACTTAACCACATTTATCAATTCAAGTATCATAATAATACGTCAACTCACATTTATATTTTTGATCATATAATTTCTTATAATATTAAAATATTTCATGTATCACACGTAAGAGAAGGAAAATTTTAGAATTTTACGAGATTTACAAAGTTCTGAAAGTCCACTTGCCTTAGTCCAATCGCGGTCAATCTAACACTTTGGCCTTTCCTTTTTGAATGAAATCTGTAGCAACACGATCTAGTAAAATAAATTATCAACCTAAGATTTTAAAACTACCAACACCTAAACTACTATATGTCTAGATTAGGTCCAAAGACTTGTCAAAATCTATTTTCAAAATTGCAAGTCCGGTATTAAGTCTTTATGTCTCCAATAACATTACTTTATGATATTAATATAATACAATATATCTAATATTTATTTTTCAATATGTCTAAATTTAAATCATAATATAACAAAGGATAACAAAATAAAATTGGAGTAATTTTATCAATCCATACACTACAACAGAGAGAAATTCCACATATTTAATTATGTTTTCCCAACTCCTATGCATCTATATTCTTGCCATGTCTATGTTAACTTAGATAACATTATCCAAGTGGCAATAGTTAGTTAGGAAACATCAAAAAATGTGGCAGTAGCATCTATATGCCTTAACATCTACATACTCAATAATAGATCAATATGTACTACTAATTAAAGTGAAACCCATCATCATCTATCCATTTTCTTGGAAACAATTAACATTATTCAAAATACAAGGAGTATTAGTTAAATTCTTCATCATAAAAAGAAATGTGTCCCTGCCCTAAGGTTTTGGAAAAAGATAATGGCCAACAAGCTCTTACTTACACACATGCACATGGAAACTAATGATATATATATTATCCTTATTCATAAGAAAACCTTACATCATATTAGAATCAACAACAATTGTTCATTTAACTAATGAATTCCTAAGTGATGTCAGACCTCCATTTTTTTTACAATTAATGCAGTCTCTAGAAATAAAAAATTAAACTCTTACCTGAAGAAATAGGATTAAGTCGTCTGCTTCCTTGAGTTTTATTGTGACAATTCCTTTCCCCTTTTATAGCCATTAAAGACCTAATTTTTATTAATAAAATAATCCTTTAATGGGAATAAATATTAAAGTGACATAATTATTTAGACAACACTCATGATGTTGCACTACGTGTGTGACCAAATTACCATCCACTAGCTTTTGCCCCATCATCATCATCATCATCGTCATCATCATCGTCATCGTCATCATCATCATCATCATCATCATCTAATAATAATAATAATAATAATAATAATAATAATAATAATAATAATAATAATAATAATAGTAAAGAAGGGCAAGGAATGGTGGCTACAATACAATAACCAATGTCATTTCTTATCCCTAAATTAAATAATCTTAGTCAATGAGCGGTCCAAAATATCTACTAAAATTTACGAGAAAGATATTTTATGAAAATGATAGGACCAATTCTTAAGAAATCTAATGGGTCTTCACATTATCCACCACTAAAAATCATGTTCGTCTTCGAACACAAAGTAAGATAAAGTATCTAAAGTTTCAAGAAGATGAGGATATCTAGCATGCATATCGGACTCCATATCCCAAGTCGCCTTTCTAACTGGTCAGTTTTTCCCTTCGCGGAAGCTATCTCTTTGTTTCTAAGCTTGCGAACCTGTCTATCTAGAATACCAATAGGCTTCTCCTCAAATGACAAGTCTGGATTCAATGTCATCGAATCAAATAAGAGTATGTGAGATTCATCGATTACATACTTTCGGAGCATGGATACATGAAGCACAAGATGCACCGATAATAAACTAGGTGGCAAGGCTAGTCTATAGGCCACCTCTCCAACTTGCTTCAAGATCTCGAATGGGCCAATGAATCGAGGGCTAAGCTTTCCCTTCTTACCGAACTACATAACACCCTTCATAGGTGATACCTTAAGCCAAACATGATCATGTACCATGAATTCTAGGGCTCGAACCCTCCTACCTGCATAACTCTTTTGCCGACTCTGAGCGGCCAATAACCTACCTTGAATCATACAGACCTATTCCATAGACTTCTTAAGAAAGTCTACATCTAATGAGTCCATCTTGGCAAAATCAAACCAACCAATTGGAGATCTACACTGCCTACCATACAAAGCCTCGAATGGAGCCGTCTAAATATTAGAGTGATAGCTATTATTATAGGCAAACTCTGCTAAAGGTAAGTATTGATCCCATCGAGAATAAAAATCAATTACACATGCCCAAAGCATATCCTCCAATACTTGAATAGGCCGCTCGGACTGTCCCTCTGTCTGAGGTTGAAAGGCTGAACTCATATCCAGCCGAGTACCTAGTCCATACTGCAAGACCCTCAAAAAATGTGAAGCAAAGACTGAACCTTGATCAGAAAAGATAGAAGCAGGTACACCATGTAATCTTACTATTTGACTGATTTAAAGTTCAGCGAACTTGTCTATTGTATACTTAACCTTGACACGAATGAAATGGGCAAACTTAGTTAGTCGATCCACAATTATCTAGATCAAATCATAACTACCCATGGTAGTGGGCAAGCCCACCGCAAAATTCATAGTGATATGCTCCCACTTCCACAATGGAACGGGCATCCTTTGAAACTCACCTCCAGGCCGTTGGTGCTCACACTTAGCCTATTGACTAGTTAAACACTTGGACACAAAATTTGAACTGTCCTTTTTTATGCCACACCACCAGTAATATTGACTCAGGTTAGGATATATCTTTGTTCCTCCTAGATGAATGGAATAACGAGTATAATGAGCTTTCTCAAGAATCAATCTAGTTAAATCACCCACCTTAGGCATACAAACTCGACCTCCAATCCTTAAAACACCATCAGGATCTAACATGGCTTCTTTAGTCTCTCCCTTGGTCACTTTGTCTCTGATAATATATAACTTCTCATCCTCAAACCGACGCTCGCGAATTTGGTCCATCAAGGAAGAACGAACCTTAGTGAAAGCCAGTCACCACCTTCATTAGATAGTTGTAACCTAACTAGGTCATTTGCTAAACATTATACGTCCCTGGCCAAAGGTCTCTCCTTAACTAGAATGGCGGCTAAACTCCTATGCTAGAAGTCTTTGTACTTAAGTCATCGGCCACCATATTAGCCTTCCCTAGATGTTATAAGATGGTCAAATCATAGTCTTTTAGCAACTCCATTAACTTACATTGCCTCAAGTTTAGATCCTTTTGACTGAAAATATACTGAAGACTCCTATGATCAGTGAAGACCTCACAATGTACTCCATATAAATAGTGATGCCACAACTTAAGCATAAAAACCACAACTGCCAACTTTATGTCATGAGTAGGATAGTTTTTCTCATGAACCTTCAATTGTCTAGACGCATAGGTAATAACTTTTCCTTTTTGCATCAATATACCACCTAATATCTATCCAAAATAGCAATAGGCTCCTCCTCAAATGACAAGTCTGGATTCAATGCCACCAAATTGAATTAAAGTATATCAAACTAGTCAGGCACATACTTCCAGAGCATGGAGACATGGAATACAGATTGTACAAATGATAAGATAGGTGGCAAGGCCAGTCTATAGGCCACCTCTCCAACTCTCTTCAAAATCTCAAATGGGCCAATAAATTGAGGGTAAAGCTTGCCCTTCTTCCCAAACCGCATCACACCATTTATAGGTAAAACTCTAAGCCAAACATGATCACCTACCATAAACTCCAAGGCTCGAAGCTTCTTATCTGCATAACTTTTTTGCTGACTCTGAGTAGCCAACAACCTATCCTGAATCATACGGACCTTTTCCATTGCATCTCTAAGAAAGTCTATATCTAATTAGTCCATCTTGGCGAAATCAAACCAACCAATCAGAGATCTACACCATCTTCCATACAATGCCTCAAATAGAGCCATCTGAATACTAGAGTGATAACTATTATTGTAGGAGAACTCTACTAAGGGCAAGTGTTGGTCCTAACGGGCACCAAAATCTATCACACATGTTCGCAACATGTCCTCCAACGCCTAAATAGTCCGCTCAGACTGTGTATCTGTATGAGGGTGAAATGCTAAGCTCATATGCAACTGAATATCTAGACCATGCTGCAAGGCCCTCCAAAAATGAGAAGTGAAGAGTGGACCTCGATCAGAAATGATAGAAATGTGCATACCATGCAATCTAACTATCTGACTAATGTAAAGCTTAGCTATCTTCTCTTTTATATACTTGACCATGACAGGAATGAAATGGACAGACTTAGTTAATTGATCCACGACTACCCAAATAACCGCCCACAGTAGCAGGCAAACCTACCACAAAATCCATAGTGATTCACTCCCACTTCCATGTAGGAATGGGCATCCTTTGAAACTGACCTATAGGATGTTGGTGCTCACATTTAACCTGATGATTAGTCAAACACTTAGCCACAAACTCTAAAATATCCTTCTTCATACCACACCACCAATAATGCTGACTCAAGTCATGATACATATTCTTTGCTCCTAGATGAATGGAATAACGAGTACAATGAGCCTTCTTAATAATCAATTTAATCAAATCACCTACCTTAGGCACATAGACTCGACCTCCAATCCTTAAAACACCATCAGGATCAAGCACTGCTTCCTTAGCCTCTCCTTTGGTCACTTTGTCTCTGATGAGGCATAATTCTCATCCTCAAACTGACATTCTCGAATTTGGTCCATCAAGGAAGAACTAGCCTTAAGGAAAGCAAGTACACCACCCTCACCAGAAAGCTGTAACCTGACTAGGCCATTCGCTAGACGCTGAACATAAATGGCCGAAGGCACTCCTCGACTCGAACGGTAGATAGACTCCCCATGGTAAAAGTCTTTCTACTCAAGGTGTCGGCCACAACATTCGCCTTCCCCGGGTGATATAGGATGGTTAAATCATAGTCCTTTAATAACTCCATCCACCTATGCTATCTCAATTTTAGATTCTTTTGACTGAAAATATACTGAAGATTCCTACGATCAGTGAAGGCCTCACATTGTACACCATATAAATAGTGACGCCATAGCTTAAGCACAAAAATCACAACCGCTAACTCTAAGTCATGAGTAGGGTAATTTTTCTCATGAACCTTCAATTTTCTAGATGCATAGGCAATGACTTTTATTTTTTGCATCAATACACCACCTAATCGAACTCTTGAAGCATCACAATACATCGTGAAGTTCACACCTGCCTCAAGTAGCATCAAAATGGGAGTCGAAGTCAACAAAGTTTTGAGCTTTCAGAAGTTTGCCTCGCACTCATCGGTCTAATAAAAGGATACATTCTTCTGAGTTAATCTAGTCAGTGGGGATGCAATGGAAGAAAAATCATCAATAAATCGCCTATAATACCCTACTAACCCCGTAAGACTATGAATCTCAGTAGCTGAAGTTGGCCTCGACCAACCTTTAACTGCCTCAACCTTAGCCGGATCTACTATGATCCCCTCTTTAGACAGCATATGCCCTAAGAACACCACCAAATCAAGCCAAAGTCACACTTGGAGAATTTTGCATCTAGTTTTTCCTCCCTCAACCTTTGTAACACTATCCTTAAGTGACTAACATGATCAACCTCAGTCTTGGAATACACCAAGATGTCATTGATGAATACTATAACAAAAGAATCTAAGTATATACGAAATACCCTATTCATCAACTCCATAAATGCTGCATGGGGCTTAAAGACATCACCAAAAATTCATAGTGGCCATAATGAGTTCAAAAAGTTGTCTTAGGAATATCTGATGCCCTAATCCTCAACTGATGATAACCAGACCTTAAGTCAATCTTAGAAAACACAACCGCTCCCTGAAGCTGATCAAATCAATCATCAATTCGGGGAAGATGATACTTGTTTTTGATAGTTACCTTGCCTGTAATCTATACACATCCTCATAGACCCATATTTCTTTTTTTTACAAACAAGATTGGGGCATCCAAAGGTAACACACTAGGATGCATAAATACTTTACTTAACAAGTCTTGGAGTTGCTTCTTTAATTCTTTCAATTCAGCTGGAGCCATTCTATACTAGCGAATGGAGATGGACTTAGTGCCTGGCTCTAGGTCAATGGGAAAGTCAATATCCCTATCAGGTGGAACACCTAGAAGGTCAGTGGGAAACACATCGACAAACTCTTGAACCACAAGGATAGACTCTATAAAAGGTGGTTCAATACTAGTATCTCGAATGAAATCCATTTAGTACAAACATACCTTATCAACCAATTTCTGGGCACGAATGTAGGAGACCTTTACTGGGATAGGAACCACTATCACCCTTCCACTCAATCTTTGGTACACCAGGTATGGCTAAGGTCACAGTTTTTGCACAGCAATCAAGGATAACATGATAGGGAGAAATCCAATCTATCCCCAAGATAACATCAAAATCTACCATATCCAAAGTAATCATGTCTACCCAAGTATCATACCTAGCCAAAGAAATAAGACAGGATCGATATACCCGATCTACCACTAAATGTTTGCCTACTGGTGTAGAAACATACACGGGTACTGACATCTAATCACACAATAAGTCAAACCTAGATGAAAAGTATATAGACACATAAAAGTAGGTAGATCCAAAATCAAATAACACAGATGCAGGTCGATGATAGACTAGAACAATACCTGTAATAACTGCATTTGAGGCCTTCACCTCAGGTCTTCCAGGAAACGCATAGCATTAAGCTCCTCTTCCACCCCTAATCTGAGCTACACCTCGATCTCCACTACATAGAACCAAAGTACCACTGTCTGGAGTCCTGCCACCTCAAGCAGCTTGACCTCTGACCGACCTTTGGCCGGTGGAGCCGAATCTTTAACTAGAGCTATCGGATTAGTATGATGGGGTCCCGAATGAGTCTAAAAAGGGCACTGTTGAATCAAATGTCCTAGATCCCTATACTAAAAATAAGACCTCAGTGTAGAGGATTGTTGTCCACCAAAAGAACTACTATTACCACCGCAGGTAGAACTCTAGGACCCATGATATGTTAGACCACCCTCAGAAGTAGTTAATAATGTGTGAACTAGTCCTCGACACTGGGATAAGCCACCCCCTTTATAGAACCCGCTATCTCCAAATGAGGTACTAGAAAACTAACTCGTAGTACAAGCCTTCTTAGGATCTCCAAACTTTTCTCGAACCAGCAACTCTACCTTCTTGGCAGTTCTCATAACAGACTAGAAAGAAGTCCCCTCACGAGCTACTCTAAAAACATAGGATCTTATCGAGAAGTTAAAACCCCTCACAAATCTATAGACTCTCTCTCCCTCATTTGGAATCATAGTTAAGGCATGTCAGGATAACTGACAAAAATGGGTTTCATACTCAGTAATAGTTATACCTCCCTGCGTTAAGTCCTTAAACCTCAATCGACTCTCTTCTCACATACTCCAAGGAATAAAGTGCTCCTCAAAAGCATTAGAGAACATACCCCAATCCACTAGAGGATATCCAACTGGTCTAGATGCTAAATAAGTCCTCCACCACTCCCTGGATGGTCCATGGAGTTAAAGTGCCATAAAATGGACACCATACTGATCAACTAACCCCACTGAATCTAGCATCTCATGGCACAAAGTCAGAAATTTATTGATGTCCTCGTTCTTACTACCCTAATATTGAGGTGATTGTATATTTTGAAATCTTTCGTAACTAAGTTAATCATTTGCTTCTAAAATCACCTCTGGAGCGGTTTGTTCCGTAATAGCTGGTGTACGAACCACTGGGGTCTGACCCACTAAATCATGATGAACTACATCCTGATGTTGCCCTGAAGTCTATTCTTCCACTCTTTGTTAGGCAATTCCCTGTGTGCCCATCGTACCACCCCCCTTAGTGAGGCTTTCGAGCATACCCATCATCCTCAACAGAGTGTCCTGAAGTAAAGGTGTATTGTGGGCTCTAGAAGGACCTGATCCTCATTAACTTCTATTTGTGGCTCCAGAGAAGCCTCTCTATCGTGCTCTCTAACTAGTGTTACTCCTCGGGCACGCCCTCTTATTGATGCCACTCCATGAGCACGACCTCCAACTTGACCCCTCCCTCTACCTCTAACTGGGTTCTCAGCAATTGTCTCGGCTGTAGCCTCACCTCTACTAGTAGTAGTAGCTGTCTAATCCTTGCCATTTGTCAAGAGAACATAGGAATCACTCATTACTAATAAAGATAACTATGCATGATGAGAGAGAATGCATAAAATGAAGTTTCCTAACATTCTTCATAGCCTCTCCAAGATAAGTATAGATGTCTTTGTACCAATCCTCAAGACTCTATTTAGACTTGGCTTATACACACATGAGGCCTATGAACCTAGGGCTGTGATACTAACTTGTCACGACCCAAAAATTGGTGTGATGACACTTGCTCAACCCCACTAGAACAAGTCAGCCTTAACTCAAAGGGATAATAAACATATCGCCCGGAAGTAATTAACTAGAGTAGATAACTAAAGTTGAGTATTTTCATAAACTTAATTGCACTCAAGGATTGGTTGTCACACGTACAAGTTATTAATAATACAAAAAATCAAAAAAATACAAGTCCAAACTATTTTTCTTCTCGAATAGAATAAGTACGAAGAAATAGGAATAAGAGAGTCAGCCAGATATCAACAGCTACCTCTTTACGTCCCCTGGGAAGCCTTGGAGGATCAAGGAAAATACTATTCACTATTTGGGCTCACATCCTAAACAAGTGTAGAAGCAAGGGGTGAGTACCAAATACCACGTGGTACCCCGTAAGTCAACTAACAAAGCAAAGTAAGTCTAATAGAATACACAAACTCCTTTCGTCCTAATTGATCTCTATGACTACAACTTGCATAGAAAGTTATTCCAACCCAGCAATACATAATACATAATAAATATCGTATTTCACCATATCACAATTCCAAAGCACAAGCTAAAAGTGATATCACAATCAATTATAAGACTAACATCAAGTTATGCAATAATATGCAAGAGTGAAATGCAATGCTTATGTAATAATCGTCGGCAAAGACCTCGGTATTATAACATCACTAAAAATACCTCAATATCACATCATCACCGGCAAAAACCTCAATGTCATAATATCATCATAAATATGCCGGTAAAGACCTTGGCATCACAATATCATCATAAATTCGTCGGCAAAGACCTTGGCATCACAATATCATCATAAAGTTTTCAACATCATAATTTCGCCAGCAAAGACCTTGGCATCATATCTCGACCGGTAAAGACCTCAGTCTCACTATTTTTCATCTTACTCATATCAATATCAGGAATTAATGCAAATATACATGCCATGGATGGAATGAACATGATATGAATTCCACAGACAAGTCACTCATTATCTCCAACCACAACAATATGTATATAAAAAATATAGAATTCTCATCACTTAACCACATTTATCAATTCAAGTGACATAATAACATGCAAACCCACATTTACATTTTTAATTATCTCATTTTCTATAATATTAAAATATTTCACATATCACACGTAGGAGAAAGGAAAAATTTGAGAATTCTACGAGATTTACAATGTTTTGAAAGTCCACTTGCTTTAGTCAAATCACGGTCAATCTAATACTTTGGCCTTTCCTTTTTGAATGAAATTTGTAGCATCATGATCTAGCCAAATAAATTATAACCATAAGATTTCAAAACTCACAAAACCCATATTACTATATGTCTAGCCTAGACCCAAAGATTAACCAATTTCGTTATTAATTTCCAAAATTTCAAGTCTAGGATTTAATCTTAAATCCTCCAAATAATTCAAATTCTCACAATTTAAAGAACAATATTATATTCGGTATATATAAATTATGAGCAATTGTCACTAATTACACCTCAACTTAACTTCATATAAACTCTTTTCACATAGAACATAAATCTCAAGACATAATATAATTTCAAATAGTAAAATCCTCATATAATAGCAAGAAAATAAATAAAACTTCCTCATCAACAACTTCTTTTAAATCTCTAACTCAAGTAAATACAGTGACATGTAGGGTCTTTCGATTTAACTTTGATACACCAAGATAAATTCATCACTCATTATAAATAATATTCTCATAATAAAGTACTTAAAAGTAAATGAAAGTAAACTCATTTATATAAAATATCTTATTATAAAAGATTTAGAAAATACGTGCAACTTACAAGAATAAAATTGCCGAAGCTCTACACAATAAAACACCTCCCTTCAGCTAATAAAATCTCTCATAATATTTATTAATCACTATATTTTCTTCTCACAATTTTTTTTTTACTCTGTCATATGCTCTTTATGTTAACTTTCTTCTATATGCATATAAAAAGAGCAAAATGTTTCTCCTCATATAGAAGGAACAAACGGCTCCTCAAAGAGTCAGAGGGCATAAAAGAATTAAGTAGAGTGGAAGACATAATAATACTCCACCAATGAGTATTCAAATAAAGGAGTGGAAGAAGCAATAATACTCCACCAATGAGTATTAAAATAAAGAAGTGGAAGAAGCAATGAAAATGGATATTTTTTTTAAAAGATGCTTTCCAACAATCAAGGTCGTTACACTATAGTTACACCATATAATTACCTTTTGAAGTAATCATTTGTCTAACCAAATAGGGCAAATAATGTGATTATACTCTATTATACCAAATCTATTTACAAAGTTCTTTCAAAACAGGCCCTTAATTGCTATAATGTATGCAAAGAGTTTTTATTTTTAGAGAGAAAATTTTATCACGTATTAAAAACTTATAAATATTTTTGTTGTTACAAAAATATTCAATAGAAAGATAGAGAATAAGAAAAATAATCGAGAAAAGGGTCTTTATACAAGTGTGTTACAAAAACAAATGGGAACTGACGTAACTAACAGAAACTAAGGCAAATCACATGTTTTAACATATGTTTCAAATCCAAACCACGCATGACTTAAAAATTACTATAATATCAACTTGGTTCAAAAATGATGACGTAAAAAAAATTCAAACTTTTTCCTTTGATTAAATTCATTACGTGTGAAAGCCTTTTGAACTATTTATAAAAATATTACATTAACAGATACTAAATGAACATGGTGATTTTGATGAAAACTGAACAAAGAAAACTTAACTTACCATCACTACACCTCTTAAATTATGTAATAAATAAATATCTTAAAAGATAAATTGATTTGGGTAACTAATGAAACTATTATTTCATTTAACAGGAGTAGGAAGTACCAATTTCTTTTTATATCAAGATGATGGAAGAATTATGAAGAAGTTTGAATTTCTTAAGAAAATCATTGCTCTTATTTAAGGAGAACATCAATTTTTAAAAATTATTTTGGGATATTCTAGAATTTTATGTTTTTAAAATACTATTTGACATATATAAATTAATAGAAAACTAGAAATTTTCATCACTATTTCTTTCAATGATATTTATTGATAATTTTCCCAGGCATTACTTCACATAATTTTTAATTAAACATAATATATAACTAAGTGTTTCATAGAATATGGATAGGCAGCACAAAGTTGACCATGCAGATGCAATAATTACAGACCCTACTTTAATTGAACCACAATCTGATATTTTATTGGTAATGTCAAACCCCACCCTGGGGTCATGACCAGTGCCCGATAGGGGCACGCAAACACATACTAAACCAAATTCCTTTATAACCTAGTCTGATATTCTATCGAAATTTCGGCAGAGTTTCCTCTGTTTTATTGACTATCCGAACCTGCAGTAGCTCCCAAAACAAACAGAAACATATATATATATATATATATCTAAATATAAAAGCGGGCCAGCAAGGTCACCGCTGCGGTCCTGCAGCCTAATAAACATGTCACTGGTATAAATATATAATGCGGTCCCGCCGCCTGATCCAGTATCCAAAATCATACAATACACCCGTAACCCACAAGTACCCACAGACCTCTAGACAACAGTACTAAACGATACACATTTGTCAATATATTTACAAAATATAGAAACATGTGAGGCTACCCAAACCGGCTCCTGAGACAAAAGGGGCGCTTCAACGACAACAAGGATCCTAGTGTG